>MU400774.1:0-47246 GCA_022578965.1 Xylaria sp. FL1777 | reverse complement strand
ATAATTAGTTTAATAATTATACTATTTATAGTTATAGTTTTGTTTTTTTAAATATAATTTTTTTTAAGCTATATTTTAAGCTTTAATAATTTAAAGTTTTTATAGTTTTATAAATTTATTAACTATATTAACTTATTACTTTTTATTATTTGCTATTTTTAATTAAACTATTTTTTTAACTTATATATTAAATAACTTTAATTGTTTATATAGCAAATATATTTTTTTGCAATTTATTTTAATAATTATAAAGCTTTTAAATAATATTTATATGTTTGTTTATTTTAATTTATATAAATAAAGCATTTAGTTTTATTTAATGTAATATTTTTGTTTTAATTTAAAATAGCAACTTTATATTTTTGCTTTAAAAACATATTTTTTAAATTGTTTTATTGTTTTTTGTTGTTTTAAACTTTTATAACTTATACTTTTTTTTTAAGTTAAAAAATCTTTTTTTTTTATAGCTTTTTTTTTTGTTTTTTTTTTTAAATTAGCATTATTTTTAAAAATATTTTTTTTTTTTATAATTATAACATTTAACTTTAAACATATTTTAAGATTATTATTTCTAAACTTTACTAATTTATTTAAATCTTTATTTAATACTTTTTTAAGTATTTTTTTTTTTGTTTTTTTTAGTTTTTTTAGTTTTAAAATACTAGTTAAATAATTGTTAATTAATTATAATAGCTATATTAATATATATATTAATTTTTGCTAATTTATTTATTTTATATAGTTTGTTTTAAATTTAAGTTTTAAGTTTACTATAAAATAAATAAAATAATGCAAGCTTAAGCAATTTTAAAATTACTATTAATTATTTAAATTTTATAGCATAATTTATTACTGCTTTTGTTTATTTTAAGCAATAAAATGCTTTTTTTGCATGTTTTACTTTTTAAGTATTTTTAAATAGTACTTTTATTTAATTTTTAAATTTAACGTAGTTTTTAAAAATTTTTTTTGTTTTTAGCTTAAAGTTAGTTAACTTATTAACGTTTAAAAAATTCTTTAAAATAAATTAAAATTATTTTAATACTTTTTTTAACAAAAATTATAAAATAGTTATTATTTTTTAATTTTTTTTTGTAATAATAATAAAGTACTATTTTAAATAAAGTTTAACATAAATTAAAAAAGCTTTTATATTTATAAATTTATTATAAAGCTTTAAAGCAATAAGTTTAAAACTTTTAATATTTAGTATTTTTAACATTATAAATAATTTTAATAGTAAAAATAGCAATAGTAATAAAAAGTTAAGTTTTTTATTTTAAGTTATTATTTTAAATATAGCAATAATAAAAATAAGCGTTAAATTTACTAATAGTAATATTAGCATTAATTATAATATAATTACTTATTTAAAACCTTAATTTATTATTATAATAGCAGTTATTATTACTGCTTTAATTATTATAACTAATATTTATATTAGTTTAAAAGTTATAACGCTTAGTATTTAAGCTGCTTTATAAATTAAAACAATTAGTTTGCTTTATAATACTAACGTTAATATTAGCTTTTTTTTATTACTATTATTTAACTTTTTTTTTTTTATTATTGCTTTTTTTTTAATAAAAATAATTAATAAAAATATTAAGGTTTATTATTTTAGTATATTATTAGTTTTAAAAATCTTTAAAATTTTTAAACTTAATTTTTAACTTTTTGTTTTTAATAGTATAACTTAAATCTAGTTTATTAATTATTAAGTAAAGTTTACTTATATAATGCTATTTAGCATTTTTATTTTTTAAATATTTTTTTAGTATACTTTTAAAAATTTATTTTATAAATTATTTATTATTTAACTTTTTATATTAATATTTGTTTTTATATGTTAAATTTTATTAATTAAAAAGCTATTAAAATATAATAAACTTGTTATATATTAATATAACAAGTTTACTTTTAAGGTTTTAATTTACAAATAATATTAAAATTTTTAATAATAATTTATTAAAAAAGTTTTTAAAGTACTTTAATTACTATGCATTAATAAAAGTCTTAAAAAATTAAAAGTAATAAATATATTAGTGCTTAATAATTATAAAAAATTAATAGCTAAAAAGCTAAAAACTAAATAAATAACTAAATATAAAAAGTGCATAATTATATAAACAAAAAAAATAGTAATAATAATTTATAAACGTTGCTTTTTTTAATAAACTTAATGCTATATTATTTTAAGTTTAAAGCTTAATAAACTTAACGCTTAAGTTTATTAAGTTTAAAGCTTAATAAATTTAACGCTTAAGTTTATTAAGTTTATGCATTAAACCTTTGTAGTAGTTTAAATACATATTTTTTTAACAAATAGAACTTTTTTTACGTATGCTTTTTTTACACTTAGCCTTTAACTAGCTTAGTTAGCCTTATTTTATAACAAAAATATAACTTATTATTAATAAACTTATTAAGTATGCTTACTTTTTACTGTTTAAAAAAAATATAACAGCTAAATAACTTATATACGTTTTTATACGTTAATATTTAAATAAGCATAAGTTTTTAAAAAAGATTATTTTAAACTAAAATAAATTGTTTACTTTTAAGTTTAAAACTAATTTCTTTAAATTTATTAGTGTTAAACTAAAGTTTTTAACTGCTTACTACTTATAAATAAATAAACAAACAAAAAAACTAAACTAAATATTAAAACAATATTTATAAAGTTATATTAACTATTAATAAAACAATTAAATAAAACTATTATTAATAGTATAGATTTTATATAATATATTAACAAACAAAAATATAAATATATTGTTATATAAAGCTATTTATAAATAGCAAGCAACTATTAAAAAACAAAAAAAAATATTAATAAAAGCACTTATTATTTTAACTATAATACTTTAAGCAAAAACTATTACAACAAAAATTAAAACGTTATAAGCTAAACTATAATTACGTTTTTAGTTTTTATAACAATAAATATTAGTATATTATAACAAAAAACAAACTAAAAAATTAACCTTTAAAAAAAAAAACAAGGTTTACTTATTATAACAAAAATAAAACGTAAACATTAATATTTTTTAAATTAAAATAAAACAACTAAGCAATAAATTAAAATGTAAAAAACTTAGTTCTTTTAAAATTAAAAAAGTTATTTTATTTACTAACTATAAACTATTATTATTAAAAAACATATAAATTTATTTTGTTTTTTACATTTTTTTATTAAAACTAGTATTTATTAAAACACTTATTAAAATATAACTAGAAATAAAAACAGATTAAAACATTTATAAAGTTAAAAATATATTAAATTTTTGTTAAAACAATAATAATATTAAGTATTTTATTAAATAAAAAAAATATTTATATGTTAATAATACTTAAAAACTTAAAAAACATTTAAAAACTGCTAAAATAATTATAAACTAGTTTTACTATTAATACTTTAATTAGCTAAAACTAAAAAAAAAAAATTAATTTTAAACAAAGCGTTTAATATGTTTTAATTAAACTTTAAAAAAATAATTAGCAATAGTTATGCTGCTTTAATATATTATTTTTGCTTTTTAGCTATATAACGTTCTTTTGCTTTAATTTGCTTAAGCTTTTTTAAACTATTTAAACTATAAGCTATAATAATAGTTATTTTTTTTTGCTATAATTTTTTTTATTGCTTAAAACAGCAGATTTTTGTACTTATTTTTTTATGCTTTTTTATTAGCAAGTTTAATTTATTTTTTAGCTTTTTATACTAAAAAATAAGCTATTATATTTGCTTTAAAAACAAACTTTTAGCGTTATAATTTGCTTATTTAGCTGCAATATATTTAATACATTAATTAAAGTTAAATTTTAATATTAAACATTTTATATTATAATAATTGTAGCAAAAGCATAAAGCTATTTTAATTAATTTTAGTTTAATAAAAAAAAACAAAGCAAAGTTTTATTAAGCTTTTTGTTTAAAATATAACAAGCAAGGTTTTTTAGAAACTTTACTAAACATAATAAGCACAAAAAACAAAAAACAAAAAATAAAAAAAAGAAACTTATAAAAGAAGAAATATAAAATTGTTAGGATAACAATTATAAAAAAGAAAAATAATGTTATAAAATAAGCTAATTAAGCCGGTTAAAAGCCAAGTATAAAAAAAGCATGTATAAAAAAAGTTTTATTTATTAAAAAAATATATATTTAAACTATTATAAAGGTTTAATGTATAAACTTAATAAACTTAAGCATTAAGTTTATTAAGCTTTAAATTTAACAAACTTAAGCATTAAGTTTATTAAGCTTTAAATTTAAAATAATATAGCATTAAGTTTATTAAAAAAAGCAACGTTTATAAATTATTACTACTGTTTTTTTTATTTATATAATTATATACTTTTTATATTTAATTATTTACTTAGTTTTTAGCTTTTTAGCTATTAATTTTTTATAACTGCTAAGCATTAATATATTTATTATTTTTAATTCTTTAAAACCTTTATTAATGCATAGTAATAAAAGTATCCTAAAAACCTCCTTAACGGACTACTGTTAAGAATTTTATTATTACTTATAAATCAAGACCTTAAAAGCAAACTTATTATATTAATGTATAATAAGTTTGTTATACTAGCTTAATAAGCTTATAATATATAAGTATAATACTTAAAAAGTTTGCAATAAATTTAATAATAAGCTTTATATATAATATAAAACTTATATTAGCTAATAAAATAATAGCTATACTAGTTATATTAAACATATAAAAAGCATTTAATATACTATTAAAAAATAAACTTATAAGCAAAATAATAAAGCAAAGCTAGCTAGCAATAATTATTAACTTTATAAAAAGCTTTTTAATAAAACAAAAAATTATTATATATTTAAAAAATGTAATAATAAACTTTAAAGAAATTATATATAACATATTATAAAGATTTTTAGTATTATTAATATATTATATACTATATTTATGCAAACTAATAAGAAGTAATTTTAATTAATAAAAATATACTAATAACTTAAGCATGCTAGCTTTAAAAAAAGCCTTAAAAAAATATATATATTAAAGTAAAGTAAAGTAGCTAAATAAGCTAACTAGCTAGTTAAAGTAAGTCTAAACTAAGTTATATAGTAGAAATAAAAGTATAAGTATTGCGCTAGATTTCGAAGTATAAACTTAACAAAAACGCATAACAAGATAAAAATTAGCTACGGTTGCTTTATTTGTATTATTAAATAGCCTTTTAATTAATCGTTTAATTCCTTAATTTATATATAGCCTAATTGCTTAAATGCATAAGTTATAATTTATCTCTTTGTAATTAAAGTAGTATAATAAATCTTGCGTAATTACATTGCTTTATTTTATTGGTGTCCTTAGTAAAGCTAATCTTTTATTTATTACAAATAATACTATAAAACTAACAAACAAGCAATTTATTATTGCTAACTTATATATTTAATTTATTTATTTATTAATTGCTATAATTTTTATAAGCAAAACATAATATATTATATTTAGCTGCTTTAGCTAGCAATAAGCAAAGCTTGCTTAATGCAAACAGTTTAGTTATAATTAGCAACAAACGTTTAAGCTAGTAGCTTTTAATTGTTAAAGCTTAAAACGAACATATAAAAATGTTAAACTATTTCTTTTAGTTTAATTTGCAAAGCGCTTTTATTTTTTTTAGCAAAACAACAATTGAGTGTTAAAATGCTAGCATAATTTTTAAAATAGCGCGGCTAGAAAACTGTTTATTAAAAACCCTTAAGAGGCTAAAAAAAAAAGATTTTCGCTAGAAAACTAGTGCTTTACAAAAAAAAAGGCATAATTGCTTTTATATAAGCAAAAAAAAACAAAAAACAGGCCTAAAAAAAAATAAAAGTTGCTAAAACTTCTAAAAGCTATAATATAAGCAAATCTAACGCTTATTTATACTAAATAAGTTTAAGTTTATGCGTTAATATATAAAGCTATTAATAATTAAAAATACACTTTGTTTTTTAAGCTAATATAGTTTTTTATTAAAAAATAAAAAGCAAAGTTTTTTAGGTATAAGCTAGTTATTGCTTAAAAACTTTGCATAAAACGCGGCTATTGCTTTTTTATAGCACTTATTATTAAATAAAAAAGCCTTAGGAAAAAAAAAAAAGCATGCTATTTTTACAAATAAAAAGCTATAAAAAAATAAAGCCTGTTTAATAAAACTTGCGTAAAGCAAAGCAAACTAAACTAAAAAACAAAAAAACTAAACGCTATAAAGCATATAAAAAAATAAAAGCGCACAAAAAACAAAAACATAAAAGCATTTAAAGAAAAACTCAAAAGGCTATAAAAAATAAGCTAGCAGTTCTTATAAACGCAAACAAAAAAAATTGTTAGGTTTCTTAAAAAAAAAGTCTAAAAAAACAGTACAAAAAAACCTAAATACTTAAAATACCTAAAAACCTTTAGCACTTTATACTTCCTTTTTTTTTAAACTTACACTTTTATTTAGCTTACTTTTATTATTTTTTGCAGCTTACTTTTATTATTTTTTGCAGCTTATTTTTTTTGTTACTTTTGTACAAATTTTACTTCGATTTATTATATAGCTTAAAAGTCTAAAAACTATAGCTTAATTAAGTAATCTAACTATAAAAAATTGTTAAATCTTTTTACTTTAATATATAAAAAACATTAAAACTACTTATAAACAAAAAAAATAAAAATAACTAGCTTATTATTTTTAAAAGGTATTAAAGCAACCTTATTTAGCTTAAGCTATTTTAATAATAAGCATAATATTAAAATTAAGCTATTATTTATGCTTTTTAACTTAAAGTTAAACTAGTATTTGCTGTTTAATAAGTTAAAAATAAGTAAATAGCTAAACAATTTAAATGCTTTTTTTTGCATAAAGCGTTTTAAAAACATTAATAAAATTAAACAAGTCTTTGTTTATTGCAATACTTTTTAAATAAAAAAAATAATTAAAATAATACTAAAAAATTGTTTATTATAAACTAAAGCTTATAAACTACTTAAACAAAAGTTCAAGCTTTAAAATTTTAAGCAAAATAAATTTACTATTGCTATATTACAGAATTTTAAAGCTTGCTTAAAAGCTATACATTTTACTAATTTTAAAACTTACTTCTTTTAGCATTAAGTGTATGCTAAAAATATTAAAGCTTAAAAAAATTACTACTTTAATTTTTAACTTACTTAAAGTTTGCTTAAAAAGCTAAATTAAAATACTATTAATAAAATAATAAAGTTTTTTAAGAAGTTATATAATAACTTAAATAAAATGTTTTATAAAAACCTTTATAAAACATTAAATAACTAAATTAATAAAAAGTCTAAGCTAAATCTTTACTTTAAAAGAACAAAAAAAGCACGCAAAGCATAAAAAAAAATTAATTATTTATATAATTATAATTTTAATAAGCTTTTATATATTACTATTAATACTATTAAGCTAGTTGTTAATATAACTATACTAGCTGCTAAAACAATTATTATTAAAAAACAGCAAATAAAATTAGCTTAATACTTTGCTTATAACTAAAACATAAATAATATTATTAAGTAAATATAGCAATTAAAATTAAAACAAAAAAATGCAGCAATTATAAAAAAAAAACTAAAAGAAATGCTAAAAAAACTATAAAATTAATATGTTTAGCTAGTTAATTAAAAACTATAAGCACTACAGTATTATAAAATTAACATAAACCTATTAAAAAAATAAATGTTTAGCATTAATGCTATAACTTTTAAATATTTATAAAAAAGTAAATATAACTTTAAAAAACAAAAATAAAACAAACAATTGTTTAATTTTTTATAATAAATAAAATTAAATAATTTTTATTTAGCAAAAGAAACTATTTGTTAAAAATGTGGTATAAACAATTATTACGTTTATAAATGCAGCTTTGCTTACAAATTAAAAAAAAAAAACATTATATATTAAAACTCTAAATAGTACTTAAAAAAGCTAAAATTTTTTGCAAGCTTTAAATACATAAAAGTTCTTTTTAAAGTTATAAAAATTAGCAAAAATAAAAAAGGAATTCTTAATGCTGCAATAAAATAAATATATAACTTTGTTTTAAGCAATAATAAACTACTTAAGTAAAAAGCTTATTATTAACTGCAAAAAAAAAACTTTATTTTAAATAATAAAGATTTAAATATTAAAATAAAAAGCAAACAAAAAGGTTAAAAGGAAAAAAAATTTTACTAGCTAAATAATAAACAGCTAAACTAATTTTTAAATAAAAAAACTAATAATTAAACTAGTACGCTTTATAAAATAGGACTAGTAAAGGCCTACAATATTAAAAAAAATAACTTAATAAATAGTAAGCTAAATAATAGCTTTATTGCAACTAATTAAAACTTTATATAAAGTATTTCTTATAATGCAAATAGTACTAAAGTTTTGTAAAGTTATATATTAAGCAAAAAAATCAGCATAAATATGTTTTAAGCTAATTGTTATAAGCTTTTAACTAAAAAAGCTACTTTTTATTAAACAAAAAATAAAAAAAAACCCAAAAAATAAAAAAAAAAGCCTTTTATAAGTTAAACAATTAAAAAGATTTATTTAAATAATAATAAGTTTTGTACTTAGCTTAATACTAAAAATATACAAATGAACAATAATTTTTATAAGCAAAGTACTTTACTAGAACTAGAAAGTTTTAATTGTTAAAAGCTTTAAAAAATCTAAAAAGCAAAACCTACAAAAAAAAGCTTAAAATTTAAAAAAATATAAGCTAAAAAATCTAAGAACTTTTTAAACAAAAAAACAAATGTTATTTTTAAAAACCTTATACTAAAAGTTCTAAAGTACTTTAGTGTTTTTATTTAAACAATTATTTAAACAAAAACTAAGTTATATTTTAAAGCAGCAAAAATGCTTAAGCTAATACTAAAAATAATACTACTACTTTTAAATAACTTTAGCAAAAGTTTAAGTTAGCAAATTAAATTAAATATGCTATAACTTATTTTAAAAGAAAAAAACAACAAATTAGAATATAAAGCCTAACTAAAAACTTTATTGCAGAAAATTTTAACTTAAATAAACATAAAAAATGCTTTTCTTTATAAAAGCGTAAACTTTTTGGAAAATAACATAAAATTTTAATAGCTAACAGTTAAAAAAACATAAAAAAGTTCTTAACTAATATTATAATTAGCTAGTTAGCTTAGTAAGCATAAATTGCTAAGTAGCACTTATAAAACTAGCTTTTTATTAAACTATTTAGTAGTATAAATAAATAAAAAAATAAAATATAATAGTTTTATTATGTATACTTATATGCTTTAATTTAGCTTTATAGCTGCTTTTTTAAATAAGTAACGCTATAAAATAATAAAAGTTCTTTATAATTAAAACTAATAAAATAATTAAGTAATATTATTTTTTGCTTATATTGCTTTAGATTTTTAAACGTTAAAAAACAAGCTAAAGTTTAATAAAATGCTTTTTAAAATTTTAAACTAATATAATACTATGTATTTATTATTTAAAAATAACCTAAAAAAGCAAAAGTTATTAATTGTTATATTTATGCTGCTTTTAAAGAAAATAGTATTTTTAACTAAACTTTAACTTTATGTTAATTTTATGCTAGTAGCGCTAAAAAAAAAAAAAAAGCTTAAAGAATTAATATAGCTAGCATTAATAGTTCTAAAAAGCGCTAACTAAACTTTTAACCCTTTTAAAATAAAAATTTATAAAAAGTATAACAATTATACTAGTAGTAGTAGCTTAAACTTATCTAAAAAAACATTAAAGTATAGATTTTACAATAAAAAAAACTTAAGCTTAATAGATTATTTTAACTAAAAATACTTAAGCTTTTTAAATTTATGCTTTATGTTAGCTTTGCTGCTAAAATTACAAAATATTCTAGCTATATTTTTAAGCATTACAAAGCTAAAAAAATATATATAGCTTTGCTTAAAGCTTACTATAAAAATAAAAAACAAAATCTATAAAAAAAATATTACTAGAATTATTAATTTTAAAGCGCAGTTTAGCATTATTATAAATTTATTTGTTAATAAAAATAGCTTTACTACTAAAAATACAAATATAACCTAAAAAAGATTTAACCGGACTAACAATTTAGTTAAATGCATAAAATGCTTAAAAACTACTATTTAAATAAATAAAAAGTTGCTACTTTTTCTGCTGTATATAGTTAGCAAAAAATAAGCTATTTACTTTTTATTACTAAAAATAAACTTTATTATAAAGTTTTAAATAAGTTTATATTTTTAGAGCTTTTATATAATAGCTAGTATAATACTTAAAACAAGCTAAATTATTATACTAGTAATAAACTATATTAAAAAACTAAGTTTAAAAGCTTAAAAACGTTAGCAACTAAAAAACTAATATATATTTGCTAAACTACTAGCTTAATAAATAAGCTACAAAGGGCATAAAAATACTAGACCTTAAATAAAAAATCTAACAATTAGTAAAAAAAAACAAAAAAAAAATTAAAAAAACATAATTTAAAAAAGTATATAAGTATAAACTTTTAAAAAAATTAAAACTTATATAATAATATAACGTTAGCAGTTTTTTTAATTTCTTTTATATAAAATATTAAACTTCTTAAAAATCTAAAAATACAAAACAATAAAAAAGTTCGCGCTATTTTTAATAATAATTAACTACTTAAAATACTTTTAGTTGCAATAAAAAAAACGCTAAAGCAAAAAAATACTAAAAAATTAACAATTATAAAAACTAAAAATCTTGCATATAAATTAAAAAGCAAATATAACTTAATTATAACTTTAACTTAAGCACTATTAATTTTTTAAGCTTTAAAAACTAACAAATTAATAAAAAATAAAACAATAATTTTAAATATAATATATAAAATAAAAGATAAAAAGATTTATTCTAAAAATAATATGCTATTTAATAGCACTGTTTTACTTAGATTTTATAAGTAAAAAAAGCAAGCTTTAAAAAAAACAAGCTATTACTTAAAAAATCCTGCGCTATTTTAACAAAATAGCATTTATTAAAACATATATTTACGTTTTAGCACTACTTCTAAAAGCACTTAACTAATTATTAAACAACTAGCTGTTTTTTTAAAAAAGCTTTATATAACTAACCTTACTTAGCAAAAAGCAGCATTACTAATTAAAATATAGTATTGCAAAAAAATAGCACTTTTTTAAAACTTTTCTAAAATAAAAAAAATATATAATAAAATCTCTCCTTTTTATAAAATTAAAACAGTTTTTTATAAAGCATAGCAAGTTTGCAACATTTTAATTTTTAAACCTTTAAAAAACATTACTATAAAAGTTTTAAAAATTTAACTTAAGTATAGCGTTTTTAAAAAAGCTTATAATTTATATTATAACGCTTAGTTTTTAGTACAAAAAAAAAGTAAAAAAGTTCAATTAATTAATTTAGCTATAAAAATAAACACAGTTATTATATATAATGCTAATTTTTTTTAAAGCTATAATAAGTTCTTTAAAAAGTTTATAATATATAAAGTAATCTTTATAGTTAATTTATTTTTAAAATATAATTAAATACTACTTTTTATTTTTAGCTAAGCAATAACTGCTTTTTTTATACTAATAAGCTTTTTTTAAATAATTACTTTTTTACAAAAAGCAACAAATTTAGTAGCTTAATTTTTAAAAGTACTATTAAAAGTTTTATATAATATATTATTAATAAAGTGCAAACCTTTCTTTAATAATATAATAATTAAAAAACTTACTACTAAGTATAATAATTGTAAAGTTGCTTTAAAAATTAAGCAGTTTATATTAAAGCATCTTAAAAATTTTAATGCTATGCTGCTTAATTTTAAGCTAGCTAAAATTATAGCTAGCATACTTAAAAGCAAATAAGCAAAACAAACAACTAAAATAGTTAGCTATATATGTAGCACTAATAATAAAAGCTTAATAAAAGCAAAAGTAATAAAAATTCTTAAGTAAAAAACTTGCAAAAACATTATAAAAGTATGGTTTTTTTTAAAAATAACAGTATATTACTAGATATAAATATAGAAGTATGCTATAATTGCAAAACTATTAACGGTTTTATTATAAAAAAATAAGCTGTTTTGCTTTAAAAAACCGCAAAAAAAAGCTATAAAAAAGCTTTAAAAAACTATTATAATAGCTTTTATTTTTATTACTTTTAATTATACAAAAAAACCTATTTAGCTAAAAATAAATGCTTTTAAAACTAGCTAAAGCGCTATTTTATGCTAAAAAGTTAATAAAGCTATTAAACTAGCAAAATATAAGTTTAAAACATAAAAAAGCTTTAAAAAAAAATATAATGCTATAAAGCTAAAAAAGCTTACTATTATTAAAACCTTTTAAAAGTTGCAAAATTATTTTTATAAAATTACGTTTTATTTAAAAACTAATGCAAAAGTTTTTATAGCATAGCTAAATAATAAATTTTTAGTATTGCTAAATGCTTAATTAACAAAATAAATAGCATATATAAAAACTTTCGATTTTATACTTTACTATATGCTAAAAAAAAAACATATAGCTGCTAATAAGCTTTCTAAAAAACTCCCTAAACTATTAAATAAGTTAAATAATTATTAAAAAAAAAATATAAAAAATTTTATTAATCTTTAATTATATATAATAGTTATTATTATTACATATAAAAAATCAAGCAATTAACTAGTTAAAAGCTTAGTATACTAAAAAACAAAATTTCTGCTATACTTAAAAGAAAATTAAAGCAAAAAAAGCAAGCAAATTACTAAGTATTTTATTTTTAAGCAAGTTTTAAAAGAACTTATAACAAAAAAAAAGCAAAATTACTTTAAAAATAAAGCCTTTAAATTTTTCGTTAATAAGTTTATTCTTTAAAAAAAAGCAAAATCTAAAAAAATGCTAAAAAGAGTTATTAATAACAAAAAAACCTAAAAAGCTCTTATTAAAGAAAACTATAAAGAAATAACCTATAAAAGCTAAATATTTATAACTTAACAAATAACTTAAAAATATTACTAAAAAAGCCTTTATTAAAATGTTTATGTTATAATTACTAGTTGCTTTAATTGCTAAAAATTTGCAAATAGCAAAAAAACTAAAAAATATTGTTTTAATTACCTTTTAAATCTTTTAGTTTTTTAGGTTATAAATATGCAAACTATGCTATTAAGCAACAAATTTAAAGCTATTATAAAAGCAAAATGCAAAATAATAACTTACTTAAAAACTAAACTTTTAAAACACATAAATTTTCTAAAAATACTTAAATTTATTAAAGAAAAAATTGTGTTTTAGCATAAAGTTCTTATAAAAATTAAGTATAACAATAGCTCTAAATTTAAAAAAAAAGTAAAAAACGCAGTAAATTCTTTAAGCTACAAAATAAACTATAGTTTAGCTTATTATTTTTAAGCTTAAGGCCTTATTAAAAAAAGCTACAAGTTAATAAAAAAAAGCCTTATATAAGTAACAAATAAAACCAAAAAAAATTAGCTAAAATACTTAAACTTAGTAATATAAGCAAATCGCACTTTTATGTGCTACTATAGCTGCAGCTTATATAAGCTAATATATAAAAAAATGCTAATTTTGCTAGTAAAAAATGTAATACTAACATAAAAAGTAATTAAGTAATAAAATATTGCTTTTTATAAAGATTTTATTAAAGCTAAAGTTAAGCAGTTAAAACGCTGCAACTAGAATATTATAAGAGTTAAGGCAATTATAACTAAAAAAAAAAAATTAGCTATAAAAGCTAAATTTTAGAAAAACGCCTATAAAATTAAGCAACTATTTAAAAAAAGCTTTTTTGTTTTTTTTTATAATACTATGCTTTTAATAAATAAATTTAACAATAAAAAGCTGCTATACAAATAAATTAGCTTTTATAAAGTTAAAAAAAATGTTAATTATAAGTAATATTAATTAGCAGAACTAACTAGCAAAAAATTAAAAAGGTTATTTTTTTCCGAAAAATTAAAGCAATTTATATAAAATAACTAAAAGTACTAAAAACCAAAAAATCTTAACTTTAATATATAAACTACTAGTGCTATAACTATTTACTAAAAACTAAACTAAAACAATAAAGCTTTTAATAATTAAAGCTATAGCAATTAAGCTATAAAAAATAAAAAAAATATAATAAGTTATAAAAGCTTTTTAAGTTTATAAAAGCTATAGCATAACTTTTAGCGCTTTAAATATTTTAAGTGCTAAAAAATATAATAGCTTACTTTATTTTTTTAGCTATTATATTATAAAACGCCTTAAAAAATAATAATTAATAAAAGCTAAAGCAACAAATTTTTTTTTTTTTACTTTTTGTTTTTTTACTAATTGTTTTGTTTTTTATTTTTATTAATTATATAAGTTTATATAATTAAGTTATAATGCATAAAACCATTTTTTTTTGCTTAAAACTAAGCGCGTTTTTTATAGCTTTCTTTTTATTAGTTTTACATTTGTTAGTTTTATAGTAGCTAGTTTATTAGCATTTTTTTTATTATTACGCTAAAAACATAAGTTTTTATTTTATTTTAATGTTTTTTAAATAGCTAAGCAGCTTAATTTTAGTATAAATTATTATTGCTTTTTTTTAAAAATACATAAAAACAAAAAAAACAAAAATAAAAACTACTTATTAGTTTTAACTACTTAAGTTTATTTTACTGCACTAACGCTTGCGCATAAGTTTTTTTACCTTTAATTGCTTTATTATTTCTATTTAAAACTAAACAGCTTTTTTTGCTTTTAGTTTAAACTATTTAATACTTAATAAAAACTTTAGAACTACTAAAAAGCAAAGAACACTATTACTACACTTTAAAAAATTACTAGTTTATATTTTATGCGCTTAAACTACTAGTAATAACTTAAAGCTGCTATTAAGCAATAATAAGCATTTAGTAAAACAGTAAACGCTTAAGCAAAGTTTAAAGCAAGTTTAGCAAAAACAAAACTTTGCTACAAAAAATTAAGCAGAATTATTTAATTATATAAAGCTAAAAAAATAAAAACTAAAAAAAAAACAGAAAAAAATTTAATAATTTAGTATTAATAATTCCTATTTTATATATTTTTAATTTTTTTGTTATAAAAGTTTTATATATTTGCTTTTATAAATGTTGCAACTTAACTTTTTATATAATAACTATTTTTTTTTTATTTATTATGCTTAAAAAAGAATTTATAAGCTATGCAATAAAAAAAAATAATTGCAAATTATATTAAAAAAAACATTGCTATATAAGCAGATCGTTTAATTTTTCTATTTTATTTTACTTTATATAACTTATTTAATTTATTTCTTTAGCTATTTTTTTAAATACTTAAGCGTTATACTAATTTTTTAAGCAATACTAAATTATTACTTACTAATATTACTTTTAATAAGCTAAGCAATAAAATTAGCTTAAAAAAAACGCTTTAACTTACGTTTTAATTTAGTTTTTTTTTTAGTTAAGCAAACAAAAGTATTTCTAGTTAAAACTATTTATTCTTTAAAGTTTTTAAGCGTAAGATTTTTTTTAACTGCTATAGTTATTATATTAGCCCTAAAATATTTAGCTATATTATTTTTAAACTTATAAAATAAATAGTTTTATAACTAAATAATAAACATGTAGTTAGTATACGTACTAAACTTTTATTTTAAAATAGTGCAACAAAAGAAAAAAAAATAAAGCTTTATATATTTTTTGCTTTTAGCTATTATTAATAACTGTTTATAATACTTATAAAGTATAACATTTTATATTTTAAATAGCTATATAAACATAGTTATAAGTTAGCAAAAGTTATAAAAAATCTAATATATATATTTGCTTTAAAAACTGCTTTTAGTTATTTTTATATATAATAAATAAAATTTTAAATGTTTTTGCTTTTTTATTTAGCTAAAGCTAGCTTAAATATATTAATTTGTATAATATATATAAAAAAAATCATAATTAACTTTTTATTAAACATATTTACTGCTAGTATTACTACTAAAAATTTTGATTTATAAACAGCTTAATGCTTAATTATATAAAACAAAAAAAGTTAACTAAATAAAAAAAACAAGATTTAAAAAAAAAAGAAGCATATATATTTTGCTATTTATTAATAAACTTAACTTTTTAAATATTATAGGTATAATTGTTTATTAGCTAAGCAATATTAATTTTCTAAATATTAGTTAACTGCTATAATGCTTTTTAATTGTTTAAAACTTTATTAATAATGTAAAAATTGTTCTTTAAATGCTTAATTAAGCAAGCATTAATTGTATTACTTAAAAACAAAAACTCCATAATAAAAGCATAATCTAAGTAATCTAAAAACTTAAGCACTAAAAAAAAAAATTGCAAAAAAGATCTAAGCTTTAAAACTACTTAAAAAAAAACAGATTAAAAAAAGAAACAAGCCTTTTTTTTATACTTATTAAAGCTTAAGTTATTTACTTTGCTATTAGTAGTAATAAATGTTTAAAAAAAGTAAATCATAAGTATATTAAAAAGAAGTTAAAAAGTAACTACTTAGCTAATTAAAGCTATTTTATTTGCTTATTTTTTAATTAATACTAGTATAAATATATAAAAAATAATTGTTATAAAAGCATTTAGCAATTAATAATCTATTTTAGCAATAAAATAATTAATTAATAAATTAAAAATAATATAATAAATTTATAAAAAAAAGGTATACTAGTTTAAAAATACGTATTTTAGCTTTTTTTTTATTATATTTGCTTTATTAAACTTTTTATTTATACTTAACTTTGCTATTTTACTTACTTAATAAGTTCTAACTTCTTATATTTAGTATAAATGCTTTTAGCATTTATATTTAAAAAATCTTGCAATTATTAAAAAGTAATAACTTAAATTAGCAATTAAAAATATTAAACTATATAAAGCAAGCAGTACTAATATTAATACTTGCACTTTATACTTTTTATACTATTTGCTTTTGTACTTTTAACTTATATTAAAATTTTTAATTTGCCTGCATTTTTTATTAAATTATAAAACATAGTAAAAGTATATATACGCTTAAATATTATTAAAAATTGCTTTTATTATATATATACGCTTTTAATTATTATATTTCTTATTTTTAAAAAAATTACTAGTATTATAAATTAACTAAAAATAAAAGCATTTTTTCTTAAAAGTTTTGTAAAGCTAACACTTAATATTAAAGCATACAAGCAACTAGCATAAAAAATAGTAAACTTTAAAAAAAAAGCAAAAAAAAAAAAAAATAAGCATATATATATAAACTTAACTGCTAATTATAAAAAGCCTTTTTTTAAAAACTAATAGCTTTTTAAGAATAGCCTTAAAAAAAAGCTAATAATTATTAAAAATTTAAAGTACAAAAAATATTTAGCCTACTAGCCTTTTTTATAAATTAAAAAACTAAATGTAAAAAATGTTTAGCTAAAAAACATATTGCTTTTTTTAGTTAATGTTCTTTTAAAGTCCGTTTTAAAGTTTCATTTTATACAAAAAGAAATAACCTCTATAAAAAGTTTGTTTTTCGAAAACCTAAAAAAAAAAAAAAAAATAATACTAAAAAAGCACTTTAGCTATATGTTTTTTAAAAATAGCAAAACTTGCTAGAACTTATTCTTAAACTTAGTTTAACAAATATAAAAAAAAGCAATATATTTAATACATAAAAGGTATTATAATAAAAAAACGTTAAAATACTAGTAGTTTATACTACATATAATCTTAATAAAAGTTTTTTATACTTTTAATTTGTTGCTTAATAAAAAGGCGCTTAATTTTTAAAGAAAAGCTTTTATAGCATACTTTGCTATATAAAACCGCTTAATAAACATAAATAAAACGCTACTTTATATATTTAAACTAAAAACTAAATATTTAAAGGCATTTTTATAAGCTGTAAACTAAATGTTAAAATTTATAGCTATAAAAAGTTTTATAATATTAATATAATACTTATTTAAAATTAAAAAACACTGCAAAAATAACAATTTTTGCTTTAATAAGTTTAACGTTACATTTATAAAAAATCTAATAGTTTTAGCAATAAAGCTAAAACTACATAAAAAATAAAAACCTGCAATATAAGAACTAAATATTTAGCAGTTATTATTTATAAAATCCTTAAAAAAACCGCTATTAAAAAAAGCTTTAAATAATCATTAAAAAAATAATAACATAAAACATTTTAATAAACTAAAGCCTTACAATAAACAAGAGCTAGCTTATTATTTTTTGCTAAGTAAAGTTTTAAAAATAATATATAAAAATAATAAAAAGTAGTAGCTAGAAACTTTTTTTTTAAAACAATAAACAGCTGCTAAAAAAACTTACTAGTATAAACAAAAATATTTAAATTACTAAAAAAGGCTTGCTATTTATAGCTGCTATAAAAACTTTTATAAAGTAAACACTACAAAATAAAAAATTAAGGCTATTTATATTATAAATATTCTTATAAAGCTAAACACTAAAAAATAACTAAATAAGCACAAAATAAAAGCTTTGCTAAATGTATTGCTTTAGCTATATATAAATAAAAAAGCTAAAGCTTTAAAAATAAGTATTAAACCTAAATATAGCTAGTTTATAAAAAATCTTTTTATAAACTAGCAAAATATAAAATAAGCTATAATAATTGCTATAACTTTTTAAATAAAATATTTTATAATAAAATATTGCTTAAACAATTATTAAATTACTATTTTTATTAATACTGTTTTAAAAGTAGTATATATTTTAAACTTTAAATATACTACTAATAAAAATAACAAACAAGTTTTTTAAAGATTGCAAAAGTATTAAACAATAAAGCACTTTAATATAAAAGTTATATTAAGCTATTTTATACTTTTTTGCTTTTGCTAGCGCAATAATTACATATATAAGTTTATTAAAGCTTTATATTTATATTATATGTTTTGCAATTTAATAAGCTAGTATTTAAAAAAAAATGTTAATAATTAAAAAAGTTATAAATAGCTTATTTAATTTTTAAAAGCAAACCTTAAAAAGCACTTTAGCTTTAAGTTGCAAAAAAATTTACGTTTATTGCTTTTAATAAGCGCTAAGCTTTATTATCTTTTAAAAAAACCAAAAGCAACTTTTTTTAGATTTAATAAGTTAGCTTTTTTACTATTAAGCGCTAAAAATATACAAAATAAAAAAAAAACGCCAAAAAGAAAACTAAAAGTTAATTGTTCTGTTTTTTTAGTGCTTTTTACCTTAAAGCGCAAAAAAAGTTCCTAGTAAAAAAAACTAACAATTATACTAAAAAAGTTATATTATAAGCAATATAAAAACATTTTAGTAGTATAAAGTTATTTTGCTACAAAAACTCTTGCAAATATTCTTTTTTTTAAATATAATAAGCTAAATATAAGATTTAGCTAGGCTTAACAGTTTAAAAAAAAAAAAATACAAACTTCTTATAAGCACTTTTATAAAAAAAACGCTAAGCACTTCTAAAGGCTTCTGCTTATATATTTAAATACGTAAAAAGGCTAAAACTAATTTTAACAAAGCTATAATGCCTTTATAAGCACTAAAGCTTAAGCTACTTTTAAACGTAGCAAAAGAAATAAAAAAGAACTTATAAAACTAAATAAGCAAAAGAAAATAATATTAACCCTGTTTAAAAAACACTAATAAAAATAAAAAACTATATAATTATAAGTATTAAAATAAACTAAAAGCAGCTATATTTTAATAAAGAAAGATTAAAATAAAGTAAAATAGCTAAATAAGCTAATTAGCTAGTTAAAGTAAGTTTAAACTAAGTTATATAGTAAGAATAAAAGTATAGGTATTACGTTAGATTTTAAAGTATAAACTTAACAAAAACGCACAACAAAATGAAAATTAGCTATAGTTGCTTTATTTATATTATTAAATAGCCCTTTAATTAATCGTTTAATTCCCTAATTTATATATGGCCTAATTGCTTAAATACATAAGTTATGACTTATTTCCTTGCAATTGAAGTAGTATAGTAAATTTTGCACAATCGCACTGCTCCATTTTAATATAAAGCTAAAAAACAAATTAATAAAATTATAAAATATAAATAAAAAAACAAAATTGCTTTTATACTTAATAAAATAAAAGCTATTTATTTTATAAAAAAATAAACTAATATAAACTTAATTATTAAACTTTAAAATAGCATAAAAATAATACTTATTTTTTTAATAAACTTTAAAAAACTTAAAAAAACTTTAGTATTATATTAGCTAAGCATTTATTTAAATAAAAAATTAAAGTTTTAAAAGCATATAAAAAAAAAGCAGCTAAAAAAAACAAAATAGCAAACTATATTAAAGCTATTTTAGCTATAATTAAAAGCCTTTTAGTAGTAAGTTTTTAAAAAATAGTTAATATAGTTTTAATATTATTATTTTTATATAAATATAAAGCATAGTACAAAAAACAAAAAAAACCTGCAAATAAAACTATAAACAATTATAAATGTTTAGTAAGCATAAAGCTTAAAAAATATATATATATAATTTAGCAAGCATTTTTAAAAATAGCTTATAAAGTATTACTAATATAGAAAATATTCTTTAAAAATAGCTTATTTTTTATAAATAAGATTTTAACTGCAAAAATAACACTTAAACAAGCTAAAAACTAATTTGCTTTAAAAATAAAAACAATATATAATATATATTTATTAGCATTATAATTAATGCTTAAAATAATATAAAAAAGTAAATTAGCTAAACAAAAACAAAAAGCTTATATTAATTTATAAATTATAGCATAAATGCTACTAAATATTTAAAAGCTAATACTATATTTACTAAAGTTTTTTATAAAATTAAAAGCTAACTTTATAAATAGTATTAATAAAAAAACAGCAATAAAAATATTTAAGCAATAATTTATAAACTAATTAAAATTTAATATTACTGTTTTTTTAAATAGTTTAAAAACATATAATAATATAAGCTATAAATATACTATTTATAAAAAACAAACATTTATTATAAAAAAAAAAAACTAAACTTATATAATATAATATTTAATATAAAAGCACTAAAAGCTTTAAAAAAGCTTTAAAAAGCTACGCAAAAGTATTTAACTAATATTATTATAACTTTTTACATAAATAATATAGCAGCAATTTAATACGTTTAAAAAAACGCTTTAACAATATTATAATAAGTTTTTATAAAAATATATAAACTAATAAAATAATATAACATTAAAATATATTAAAGCTTAAAGTATTATAATATTAATAGTAATAAATAAGCAAACATACTAATAAAACTAGGATTAAAAAACAGACTTTATAACTTTAAAGCTACTTTAATAATAGCTAAACTTAAAAAAACACTAAAACAATAAATTAAAAAAATAACTAAAAACTAAACAAAAAACTTAAATGCTAGTATATTAAAATAGCTTAAAAACGCAAAATATAAATACTAATTAAGCAAATATTTAAAAGTATTATTTTTTTTTAAAAAGATTTTAAAATAATACTTAAGTGCTATATTAACTTATAAAAACTATAAGTAGTACTATAAAAGATTTAATTATAAAAAAGCTAAAGTTTATTATATTTATACGTTTTACTTAAAAAAAATAATAAATAAAAAACTAATATATTTAATAAATTATAAGCTTATAATAATATTATAAAATAAATAATTAAAGCTACTTAAACTAAAACTTAAAAAAAATAAATTTAAATAGCTAAAAGCTAGCTAACTAATATTATTTTATAATAGCAATTGCTATATAGGCATAAAAAATTGCTACATAGGCATAACTTTATATAGGCATAACTTTTTTTAGGTTTTTATTAGCCTAAAAAAAAATTGTTAGTAAACCTAAGTACTGCTTTTTTATGCTAATTTATATAGCTGTTATATTATTATATTACATTTGCTATACTATTAAAGAAACTTTAATGTTTAATGTTTTATTACATGTTATAATAACTTTATAATTTAACTAAAGCTACGCTTGCGTTTTTACTTTTAATAATCTTTATTATTATTAAAAACGCTAGCAAATTAACTGCATTACAAAGTTATTAAGCTGCTTTTGCAAAAATATAATTTTTAACTTTTTAGCTTAGTTATACTGCTTATATTTCTTTAGCAATAATAATCTTTTTTTAAGCTTGTTTGCTTTTATTAGTAGTAGTTATTTTAGTATGTTTGCTTTTTATAGCGCTAATAATACTAATGCTTTTAAAAATATTTTTGCTGCTTACTTTTAAACCTTTTTAATTATTTTTTGCTTTTATAAAACATAAAGCTTTTGCAAATTATTATAAAAAATATAAAGTAATAATGCAATTTACTTAAATCAAACTAACGTTAATAATACTAGCTTTTTTTAGCTTATATAAATGCTAATTTTTAAACTAAAAGCTAACCTTAATTTTTTTTTTAAAGCAGCTTAATTATTTTGATTTTTTTTAAGCTTAAGCTTTTTAATTGTTAGCTAAGCTAAATTTAAAACTGCTTTTAGTATTATTTATAGCATAATTAATTAAAATTATTAGCTTATTATTTAATTGCTCTAGTTATATAAACAAATATAAAAATAGCATAAGCAATTTAGCTTTTTACTGCTTTATTTAAACAAATATAAATTATTACTTTTATATTTACTTTTTAATAATATATAGTTAATATTAAGTTTGTTTTAATTAACGTTATTTTGCTTGTTTAAAAAGTTATTTTTTAAGCATACTTTTTTTTAAAATTAGCTAGTACTTTTGTTTTAATAACTATTTTTAATTAAAGTATTTTGCTTTTTTTAAAACTTTTTACTGTTAAGCTTACTAAAATTGTTCTTTTTACTAAAATTTATTTTAAATTTATTTATACTAAGCAAACTATTTTTTAGCAATAATTTATTATTTTAGCATATTAATAACTTTGCTAAATTTAATAGCTTTAGTTTAATTAAAAAAAATAGCTATTTATATAAAAAACAAAAAATATGCTTTTTTATTTAATGTAATAAATATAGCAAGCTTAAAAAACCTTAAAGTAATAAAATTTATAAACAAAAATTATAAAAATTAAGTTGCAAATAGTTTATAATTATAAAAGCTTAAAAAAAAAACATATAATTATTATGTTTTTTTAGCAATATAAAGCATTATAAATATAACTATAGCTTAAGTTTTAATTTGTTTGCATATTTTTTCCATTAAAAGCTTATTAAGCTAATAAAAAAAACAGTTAAAGCAGCAAGTTATTATATAAAAATCTAAGCGTAAAATATTTAAAATATAGTTAAAAAGCAATATAATAAGTTTATTTTTACTTAAAAAAACATATATAATACTTAAAACTATATTAACTAAATAAAGTTAAATAGCTATAATTTAATTGCAGCTTTTATTAAGCTTTTTAATAAGTAAAAAATTTTATATGTTATAAAATAAAATAACAAAAAACTTAATTGCTTAATTAGCTTTATATAAACATTTTTATATTATATAAAAATATAAAAGCAATTTTCTAAAGTTATTAGTTTTAATAATATATATAATATAAACTGCTTTAAGCTTTTTTTATTTTAAGTAATTAGCTAAACATGCTTAAGTATAGTTTTTAATGCAGTATTTAGCTTAATTAATAATAAAAAGCAAAAAAGTTTTTAGTTTTTTATTAAAAGTATTTATTAAATTTTAATTAAAACATTTATATAAAAGCTTAAAGTTATTATTATTAATTATAATAAGTTAATAAAAATAGCATTAAATAATTAGTTTTTTTTAGCATAGTAATAACTTTATATTTATTATATTAATTTAAATGTTTTATTAAAAGCTAAACAAAAATAAGTAAATAGCTATAATAAAAACAATAGCTTTTTTAGCAATAATAGCAAAAATGTTAATTTTTTTACTTAAAGCTAAATTAAGCTAAATTTTACTAATAAATAGCTATTTAATATTAAGTGCTTTAATAATAATAAAGTTTTTTATAGCTATTAAAATATTTTAATAATATAAAAAAAAGTGCTATTTGCTAAAACTAAAGCAAAATATAAATAAGCATAAGTTAAGCTTTATTAAAAGTTTAATAATTAGCACTTAATATTACAATATTTTTACAAAACTTATCTTAGGTGCTTTAAACTAAAATGGTCTTTGCGTTTATACCTCTTTAGCTATATTACTTCTTTATTAATTATAACCTTTTTTACTTCTTTTAACATAAACTTAAAATTTTAGTTTAAAGCAACTATGTTAATTTTTTTGCTTACGTTTTTATTTAAAAAACAACAAACTGTAATTTATTTATGTAGCAACTTTAAATCCGTTTAAAATTATACTTAATTAATTAATTATTGTATTTTGCATATACTTATATTTTTTTTGTATTTTTTTAATGCTTAGTTTTTGTTGCATTATATACTATAGATTTTTTAACCAAAATATTGTTTTTTTTACTATTGTTTTTTTTGCGATTACTTTGCTTGCTTATATAGTTTATTATACTAGCATTTATATTACTTTTTATATTTAAATTAACTGATTTTTTTAATATTACTTTTATTGCTTTTAACTTTGAAAATAATTCTAATTATAAAAGCAATAACTTAAATAAAAAATCTGATTTTATATGCTAGCAATAAGTTATAATAAACATACAAAAGTACTAGCATTATAATTATAATTAAAGCTATAATTTTTGTTAGTTTTTAAAAGAATAGTTTTTATTATAAACTATAACTAATAATTAATTAAAGCTATAAATGCACAAAATAGTTAATATATTAAAAGATCTTAAAGTTTAATAGCGTTTTTAAAAAGCTAGTATTTAAATAAAATTTAAAGAAAACAATATAAGTTATAATATTGCTAATATTTCTGCATTTTAAAACAAGCTTTTTACTTTATTTAAACAACTAGCTTTTATTAAATTTAATTTTAAAGCATTTAAAGCTTTTAGTAAAAAGCTTTGCTAAATTAAAGATACTTATAATATATAATAAATTAAAAAGTTACTTTGTTTTTTTTAGTTCTAAATTTAAAACGCATTTTTATGTTTTGCTGCTTTTTTTTTAAGTATTTTTATAAATTAGCAAACTAAACGTAAATTTTATAATGCAATTAAAGCTAATATGTTATTTTTTTATATTGCTAAAGCATATATAATTATAGCTTTATTATTAAGTATATATATATTTTTAATAAGCAATTTTTTATAATAATTTATTAGTATTTACTTTTATAGTAATAAAATATAAACTTAAATAATTAATATTTTTGCTTAATTTAAAGTATATATTAGCTATAAGTTTGTTTTAAAATAGCTAAATAAAATAGCTAAACAAAGTTATATATATAGCAGTTAGTTAATTAATGTTTTAATACTTAAATTAATAAATATATAGCTTAACTTAAAGCATATTATTTATAATTTAAATGCTATATTTATATATAACAATTTTAACTTTAAAAATAATATTTAAAATTTTAGCATAAGTTATAAAAATATTATATAAAATTTAATTAATTGTTTTATAATTATTAGTTTAAATATACTTAGTTTATTTATATAGTTATAATAGTATACTACTATTTTTTTTTAAAAAAAAATAGCTTTTTTTTTATTTAATGCTAACTTTAGCTTATATAAATAAAGCAACTAATTATTTATTAGTTTATACTATTTGTTTTTTATTTAAATTATTATATTTAGAAAAGTTTGCTTTATTTTTAAACATTACATAACTATAAAATAACATTAGTTATATTTTATAAACCTTTGCTATTTATAAAAACAAAAAAAAAATATTTAAAGTATATTAAGTTTATAATACTTTATTTTATATTATTTTAAATTATTAAAACTATAATAAACAACTTGCAATAATACATAAAAATTAAAAAACTACATTTTTTATTTAAGCTATAATAGCTGCTTAAATAAAAGCAAGCAATATATATAACTATAAATAATAAATGCTTTTTATACTAGCTTTTTTTTATATTACGCTAAATTTTATTTAACTAATTTTTTAGACTTTTTAAAATTTTTTTATAAAACATAACGTATAATTTTTTAGCTACAAGCAGCATATTAAAAAAAATAAAGTTTAATATTATTAAGCTTTACTATTATTATATAATAAGTTTTATGCTTATATTTTAGCGTTCTTAATTTATAACTTAGTTAAATTTAGTATATTATTTTTTAATAAAGTTTAATTAAACTATATTTAAACAGCATTAAAAAGCATAGATTTTATATTACTTAAGCAAAAAATTGCAGCTTTATAGTTTTAATAGTTAAAATATACAAGTTAAACAAAAAAATATACTTAAAACAAAAGCAAATTAATTAATATTAAATTTTAAAGCTATTACTAATATATAAATATTATAAAATATTTACTTATAATAATTATAGCAGTTTAGCTTAATAATTATAAAGTGCTACATTAAATTATTTTTTACTTTTTTATTTTTTTTTATAGAAAAAAGTCTAATAATTATAAACTAAAAATGTTATATTTTGCTTAGTTACTTTATTTTAATGTTATAAAACTAGAACTTATAACAAAAATATTGCAGTTAAGCTTTATTTAATATATTATAGCTAAAAGCAAATAAAAAGCTATTAATTTAGCTTTAAAGCATATTAATAGTACTTTTATAATTAATATAAAAAATAACAAAAACTTTACATAAGATATTTTTATTATATTTAATTAATTAGTTATTATAAGCTTTTATACTGCTTTAATTTATAGTAGTATAAAACAGTTTTTTTAAACATATTAAAATAAGCAGCATACTTTTTTTTTTATTAATTAAAATATTATTAAATATGCTTGCAAAATATATATTAATAGCAACATTAAAAAACGTATTAATAGCTATACTACGTTATATAATCTTTTTAATACGTTAAATTTATTAATAAAAAAAAAGCAACAATTTATTAATACTAAAATTAATAAGTTTAATACTAAAGTTATTTAATTAATTAAAGTTTTAATATAGTAAAACATACTAAGTTTAACTAATAAAAATAAACTATTTGTTAAAAGTAATAAAAAATAGCAGCTATATATTTTTAATTATAAAAAAGCAAAAAAAAAAAAAGAAAAAACTAAAGAACTATAACTAAATATAAATTAGCATAAAGTATTATATACGTTTTATTTTTTTTGTTTTTTTTTTAGCTTTTTAAAACTATTATTTATTAGCAATTTTTTATTATGCTTTAGTAGTTTAAATTATACTAGTAAATTTATAGCTAGCAATATATTTATATATATAAAAAAAGCATTTAAAAATAATATAACTATAGTTAGTTTTACTAAAAATAATAAAACAAAAGTTATAGCTACTATTAAGCATAAAACTAACTAGTTTAACTATATATTAAGCATTTAATAAATATTTAACTGCTGTTTTATTTATATTTTTAATGTTAATTTTAAAGTTAAACAAAGTATATTTTTAATAGTATTTTTAATTTATGCTTTATTTATAAAATATTTAGTATGCTTATTAAAAGCATACTAATATATTATAAAAAGCTTAATATATAAAATATAGCTATATTTTTTTTATTTATTTTATTTAAATATTTTTATAGCATTATAAACTAAAAAAAATATAGTATTTATATTAATTATTTTATTAAATATAGCAATAATATACTATTAAACTTTTTTTAGCATAAAATATTTTGTTATATTATTAATAGCAAAGTTTAAGTATTAATATAAGTTTGTAAAATGTTTTGCGTAAAATTTTTAAAGCTTTTGCTATAAAAACTAAAAAATAGTTTTTTTTTAAAGCATAAACTACTAGTATATTTTTAGTAATAACTTTAATAGTTAACTAAGATTATAATAATATAAATTATAGTATATTTTTTATTATACATTTTTTTGCTTTTTAATATTTTTATTATTTAGCTGCTATAAAAACTATAAAGCATACTTTTTAAAGTATTTTGCATTTATAAACTTATATATGCTTAGCTAAATAGCTTATAGCTTATTTTTAAACTTTAGTTTAGCTTTAGTTTATTTAGTAAGCTTAACTAGCTTAAACTATTTTAATTTAAAGTTAATTATTAAATTATTTTTATTTTTAAGCTTATTAATTATAATTAATTAATAGTTTAATAATATAAACTATATATAGCTAAACATTAAGCTTTTTAATGCATTATTACTTATATTTATTATAAAGCGCAAATTATTTTAATTGTTTTTTAGTAGCTTTTTTTTATGCTTTAGTTTAAAAAGCTTAATTTTTTGCGCTTTTAATAAATTAAAATATTAATAAAAAGCAAAAAAAAATGCTGTTTTTTATATTATACTATTTTAAATAGCTTAGCTAAACTTTTATAACAAGTTTAAAAAATTTTTAAAAGCAATAAAGCTAAACTAAATAATACGCGTTATATTATAAATATTTATTTTTATTTTAAAAGCTATAATAATAAGCATAATTTAATAAAAAAAGTTTAACTTTATAAACTTATTATATAATTATTATTAATTATTAAAACGTATATTTATATTATATTTTTAAATAAAATGCTTTATTTTAGTTAAAATAAACTTTAATTTTTAAAGCTATATTATTAAAAAATAACACATAATAATAAGCTTTTTTTTGCTATTTATAAAAACAATAGTTTTAAGAATTAAATATGTTATATTATGCTATGTTTTATTAATTAAAAAACTTAATTACTAGTAATTTTTTATAATAGTACTTTTTTTTATAAAATAAACAACAAAAAATATATTAAGCTAATTAACTAAAGCATAAATAAATTGTAGTTTTTTTAAACAAATATTTTGCTATTAAAATTTAGCTTTAAGCAATATAAACTTTTAAGCATTTAAGCTTAATATAATAATATAGCTAAACTATAATATATTTTATAAAACTAACGCTTTTATATAATATATATTAAAGTATATAATTTAGAAATCTTTTTATTAATAAATTATATAAAGTTTATTAATAGCTATAAACGTAATTTTTTAGTTAAACAAAAAGTTATAAAACAAGTTAATAAAATGTTTTTAAATAGCTTATTTAAACCTAAAAATAACATATATAAAGCGTTTTAAAGCTAACTTAGCTTATATAGCATTATTTTATTAAATAGTAAAAATATACTTTTATAACTACTTATATAATATTAATTAACTTTTATTATATTATTTATTATTAATAATAAATAAATATTAAAAATTTAAGCAATTAAATTAAACTAATTATGTTTTAATTGTTTTAATAAATATAATTATAAAATTATTATACTTTATATAATAATTAAAATAGTTTATAACATAATGCTTTTTTTATAACTAGTTTAAATTATTAGTATAGTATTATTATAACAAAATACTATATGCTAAATTAACTTAATTTATTTAGCTTTAAACTTAAGCTTATATAATTTGTTAAATTAACAATAATTTAAAATAATATTAATAATAGCTTATATAAAGTTATATTTTAATATATATTATTAGTTATGTTTTAATTGCAGCAAAATATGCTATATAAAATACTAAATATAATTATTAAATAAATGCTTTAATATTGCATTATTAGCTAGTTTATTTAGTTTGCTAAGTTTTTTAATAAATTTTAAAAGTTTTAAAGCTATTAATTTTTTTAAAAAGCAACTATTAATTAAGCTAAAGCTAAAATTATTAAAAGTTTATAGTTTTATAATAAAGTAAAAAAATAATACTAATTAATAAATTAATAAATAAAGCTTAATTTTTAACTGTTTAAGCTTAAAATATTACAACATAATAAAATATTTTAATTATAAAGTTAGTACTAAATATAAGCATTATTATAAAAAACCTTAAGCAATATTATAATTGTTTTTTTTAGGTTTTATTAATAAATAATTTATAGGTATAAATAATATATATATGTATATAAAGTAAACCTTAGCTCAAAAATTAATAAGGGTGCTTTAAACTAAAATATATAGAACGTAGGCCTTAAACCTACAAATATATTTGCATAGGCCCCCGAAAGAGGTAAATTATGGCTTGCAGCAAGCATAGCCCGCTGTTCTATGTTTTTAGTCTAAAGCACCTAAAATAATATAAAACATAAATACTTTTAAGATTTTAATAAACATATTATTATATTTGTTAATATTATAACTTTAATATTTAAGTTATTTTTAAAACAAAAATAAGCAATAATAATATAAAAAGTTACTTTTTAAATAGCATAAGTAATTTATATTATTTTATAAAAGCAATGCAAAAAATAATAACTAATTAAAAGCATAACTTTACTTAAGCTTATGCTTAAAATAAAGTTTTATTATAGCATATTTATTTATTAGCTATAAAAAATTATTTAAGCAAACTTTAAACAGTTATATTATTAAAAAGCTTAGTATTATTTAATAAACAATATAATATTGCTTAAATATTTATGCTAAATAAATAAAACTTATTTTTAATTAACATAAAACATTACATAAATAATTATATAGTTTTTATTAAGCTTAAAATTTTTTATTATTATAAAGTTTACTTAAAATTAAGCTTTTTTATTTTGTTTATTAAACTAAATGTTTATTTTTATTAATAATTATGTAAGTTTTTAGCTAAAGATTTATATTAATATATTTGTAATTTAAAGGTTACTAATTTATTTTATAGTTAGCTAAAAAATATAACGTAAAACATATTACTATATTTTGTAATTAAAGCTAATATACTTATAGCAAGCTAGCTTATAAAGCAAAAGTAAAGTTAGCTATAAAAAAGTTAAAATAAATTGTTTTTAGCTAAAGTAAAGCAAATTTTTACGCGAAATAACAATGCTAAAATAAGTAAAAGCGCTTTGTTTTTTTAACGCTAAACGTATAATTAAACTGCTATATTAAGTACTAAAAAATTAACAAGTAGTAAGTCTAAAAAACAATAATTATAGCTTAATATTTAAAAGCAAAAAAATTAATAAAAATTAAAATAACTATAAATATTGTAGCAATATATTTACTTTATATTTAATTCTTTAATATATGCTTAAATTAATTATATTGTTTAAAAGTTTTACTGTTTAATAAGGTTTTATTTTAAATGTTATATAATGCACTAAAAAAATAAAAAAAAGTAATCTTTACATAAAATAAAAATGTATTAACTTAATTAGCTAAAAAAGTAAATATAGTAAAGTAAATAAAGCTAAAAGTTACTTTTAGCAAGCTTTAATTCTAGCTAATAAAATCGCTAAAAAAAGTTATGCTTATGTAAAGTTATGCTTATATAGTAATTCTTTATGCTTATGTAACAATTACCTTTATAATTTAAAACTTATAAAAATATATAATAAGCTTAAATATTTTTTTTAGCTATTAAAACATTTTAAAGCATTTTAAAGCTTTTATTAAATAATTAATTATTTTAATAAAATATGCTTACTTTTTTAACTTAAAAGCAAATAATACTACATTTATAAAAATTTTATAAAAAAACAGCAAAAATAAAAAAAAACAAAAAACAATAATAATAACAAAAAAAAACTAAAAATAGTTATATTTTAAGCTTTAGCTTAAAAGCTAAAAATACTATAATTATTATTACTTTTTTAATATATTAAAACTAACTTTTAAAAAAAACCTAAAAATATATATAAAAATAACAATTAATAATTAAAAACACAAATAAAATTTAATAACTTTTAAAAACAGCTATATAGTAATACTATATAACTGTTTGCTTTAATAAATAATATATTAAACAAAAAAAAAAGCAAAAGCTTAACTTAATAAAACTTGTTAAATAACTAGCATAATAACAAAAAACTAAAGTCTTTAGCTTAAAAAATTAAAGCGTAATAACTACAAACATTAAAACAATAAAGCTTTTAAAAGCACAAAATAACATTATAATTTAATAAAAATACAACGTATAGTAATTAATTAACTAATTAATTAATCAATCGATTTCTTTTATACTAATATATCCTACTATATATATATATATACCCTTAATATAATATAAATAAATAGAGCTTACTACGTTTAATACCCTTTAAGAGGTATGCGAAGTAGCTAGAGCCCCGTACCCAACGTTAAAGATAATCAATCAATCAATTAATCAATCAATCCGTTTGTTGACCATTTCCAATACTATTGTTCCCTTGATCTCACCCATCTCCAATAGCCAATTCGACTTCGTCTCCCCTTTCACAATGACGTCACATATGTGAAGGCAGTACATTACGGCCAACGCCCTCGATCACTGGCCCCTGGCAACAAGATCTGGGTGGTTCACCATCCTTGATACTGCCTACAACCCCGAGCACAACTACCGCCGATCCTCCGTCATCTACACCATCGGTCTCAAAACAAACTCTGTCCAAGAGCTCAACCTTGCCCTCCCCTACCTGCTTTGATTGATTTGTAGTCCTACCATTTTAAATGATACCAAAGCATCCTAATATTCTCAGTCCCGTGTTACTATTGCCTACTCGTTTTCCACTTGGGGCGAGACCGCCAAGGGTCCTTATCCTGACAAGCCTGTTAGCAAGATGCACAAGACGTGTACCAAAGCCGAGAGAACACCATTCCCTACGTCAGTCACTCCGATGAGCTGTACTCTAGCGTCAAACAATCCGCCTTGGTAGTAGAGTCGATTGTTATGGATGCAGCCCGAGTCTCTCCCGACCAGAACGCCGATAGCATCATTGTCCTGTCCACGTCGGGTGATTCGGCTAGACTACTGAGCAAATATTCTACCTGTCTACCCCATCTTCGTAATTACTCGTCCTATCAGTGCCAGTCGGTATACTAACTTATACCGTGGTGTCTACCCCTTCCTCTTCCCCGGGAAGAAGCCCGACTTTGGCAAGTTCAAGTAGCAACAAGGTGTGGACAAGTATATCGGCTTTGGTATTAACGACGCGCTTAGACTGAATGTCCTAACTCTGGAAGAAACTGTCGTTGTCGTCTACGGTTGGAGAGATGGCATGGGCAATAATATTACAGTTCGCGTTGTCAATGCTGACCCTGAGCATCTAGGAATCAGTAAGCTCGAATAAAGCAAAAAAAAAAAAAAAAAAAGAAAGAAAGAGAGAGAGAGAGAGAGAGAGAGAGAGAGAGGGTTGGGGGTTTGGGGCCGCTAGACCAAGGATGACCACACCCCGATCCGGTTTCTTATGTTGAAGATGGGAGACAAGGCGTAACAAGTGATGAAGTATCGTATACAAGGTTCCAGTTATTTCTATTTTAGAATTCGTGGTTGTGAATACTAAACTAGACAGGGTACGGAGAAATATAAAACCTATAGGGTGTTGCCAGTTTCCTCCACCTTCTCCTTTTTTGCTCTTGTATTATTGTCGCTGCGCTTTACGACGAAATACTATCCACATGTTAGACATTCGTTCCAAATGACAGTCGCTCTAGATGGTTTCCTGGTTTCTTAGAAGTTCCCTGATTGACCATCCGGTGCCAGACTAGGACATGATATATACGTGTTCTACAGCATACACTAGAACACACACACTAATCGATATAACACTTATATTGGAGGGATATGAGCGTATTCTAGCTAGACTTTACGGCGAGGCTATGAGGCTTCGATATGAACCGAATTTGCTTCGGGGATTGCCCAAGAACTGCCTAGTAGTATACTATAACTAATGAGACACAAATAACAGCGAAACGCCAGGTAGTATAGTAATAAGGCAGGTGAGCGGAGCGAAATTCGAGTCATATTCGAGACGTGTGTGTAGCGACGTCTATTCGAGCTCTTGTATTCCTTTTTTACCTGGGCTTAGTTACAGGTTTTCCTTCTCGCTATCATTAGGTACTTTATGCACACATATCCTAGACCACCCCTAGGCCACGCATTTGCACAGTTTTAATATATGATGGAGAGCTATGACTTCAAGAAACCAAGCAGAAGTGGGAGGAGAGGATAACTCGAAGGGAGTTTGTAACGATTTATTGGCCTACTTCCTCCAATTATGAAGTGCGCGGTATGCCGAAGCCATGGCACCAGCATAATAATAACAGCCGTAAAGACATTGTCGTTCGGTTCTCTCCATGGTAGAGAAAGTCGAACTAGACCATGGTGTTCTTTGTAATATTAAACCGAACCGAGCCGAATCAAACACCTTATCTGTCGATAAATCGAATCGTTCATGTAGGCCAAAAGAAAGGAGAGAATAAAAAGTGAAGGGAAATAGAGGTGGGGGGGTCGGGGGGGCAGGATATCGCCAACTGGTCATTCGAGGTAGAGAGCTTGGAAAGGGAGCTCAACAGAGTAGTCTTGGGCAAGCGAATCGTTTTCAGTCGATTGGCTAGGTTTCAATCGACTGGCTCTACACGATGATAGATAGCCTCACGTCTTCCTCCATGATGATAAACTCATGGTTGTCACCCTGAATATTATCATCCTCTTCCTCTATTGCCGCCTTGCGCCCCGCGTCTACCGCCCTGGTATCTGCCACCGCAGACATTATAGTCGAGACCACTTTGGTGGACGGTCCGACTATATTCGTGAGAAACACGTTCTTCAGCGTGGGTCTCACCGGAAGCAAAGCTCTGTCGATCTTTGGTATGGTTGTTGACATAATTCTTATAGCTACCTTGAATGTCTCTGCGATGGTCGCCTTGGTTATGGCTGTAATCACTGCTTCGATTTCTGTCATGGCATTTTCGGATGCTAGTGGGGTTGGTGGGTCGATGAGCTACTCTCTCATCTTTATTACCATCCTCTCGATTGTTTCTTCTACTAGTCGCACGGCCTCCGCGGCCTCCTCGGTCATCATAACGATGATTCGTACACCCAGGACGATGTACGGTGCGTTTCTCAGTCAAGTCCATACATTTCTCGTCTATATTTTGTAGCTCTCCATACTCCTTGGCCGCATCACAAAGCATCTTCAACACAACATCATGGGCGTTATAGAAACCGGTCTTAGAATCAATCTCTTCCGCCAGGACACGGCCTTCATTGTTGACAGGTGTCAAATCAGTGTCGACATCATGGTCTTTATAAGACTCGATCATATCAACGATTTCCTGAGCTGGGGTGCGACCCTTATGATCAAGAGCCGTCGGATTAGCCCCAACTTCAAGCATCGTCCTCACCGCCTTTTCTTTAACCTGAGGGTGTAGCCCGAAGTTAGCGCACAAATAATGAAGAGCTGTCCGACCTAGCATGTCCCGATGATTGATCACAGGGCGGTAGCCGAGGAATCGTTGGAAATAGTCCACGCTCTTGAAATTTGAGCCACAGTAAGCCATGAGCGCCGTGTTCCCAGCGCAACCAAGGATATCTATTTTCGCACCGTTGCGCAGAAACCAGTAGATCAGCGGTTTGTGGCGGTCATTCAGCCGGCAGGTCGTGTGCAAAGGAGTCTCAGGGTGGATAGCAGAGATTGAACGCGCCAGCTTGTCTTTGTAGAAGTAGGTATTCCCGAGCCTGTAAATATCGGCGCCGAAATCACGGAGAGTGTCAAGAAACGAGACGACAATGTCGTTGACCAGTGTAGCTTGGGCCTCCTCTTCATGACTCAGCATCAACCGGTCCGGAAAGTAGAAGGATGGAGTGTAGTATGCAAGGCTATTTAGGAGGAAGAAAACAGGCGTCATACAATCCCAGTCGTAATGCCGCGCGTTAGGGTCGGCACCACCATGCAGAAGGGCTTTGAGCTGACGGAGGCGCAAGTTTTGGATCTTCTTGAAGTCACTATTGTACTTTTCACAGCTTGTAGGCTGCCTACTACGCCGGGAACTAGGACGAGGCTTCTCGAGCAGCAAGACGTAAAAAATGGGGGCACATCTCATGTCTTTAGGGTGCTCGTCCGTTATTTGGGCCCAGTCTTTTGGAGCTTGATTCATGTCAGCAGAGTGATTCTTGAGCATCGTGATGATGGCCACAGAGCTCTCGTGTTTCGATGCCACAGCCCAGTGAATAGGGTACCAGAGTACCCGGCCTGACAAGGTGGGTGCTTTGTCGGGGAGGTTTGCGTCTGCGCCGTAGTCGAGCAACAATTGCACAACATCGTCCCTGCCAGCCTTGATGGCAACAGCCAGAGGGGTCATGAACTGTCCGAATGGGGATTTCTTTCTCGTGGTCACGAAGTTGCATGTGAAGTGGCGGTTAACGATGATGGCATCGTGGGATATGTGACGTAGTAATATGGCGGGTTTATTTGCCACGCATGCGTACCAAAATGCGTAGTTTTGCCCTTCATTCATGTTGTATTTGTCTAGTTCGGCCACTACAACGACGGAGACACGTCGGCAGGTCCTGGCGAGAGAAAACCACGCTCCCTTTCTTGTCAAATGGCCGAGGATATATAGGATGACCTCGGGCGGTAGGGTGGCTAGGCTGGCGGGTTCGTTGATAGTTATGTTGTTCAGCTTCTCGCATACCTCGTGAGATAAGGCTATTGTAGGATACGCCTCATCAGCTGCACCTGCGGCCGGACTAGTTAACATGGTGGAAACAGAGGCTGAGACCTCGAGGAAGTGCTGCGGCTAATTGCAGGAAGTTATATCTAGTAGAACAGTCAGTTACGACTTGAGAACGTGCGTGGTGCTAAGACAAATTGCCAATCCCGACGTGGACAAAGGTGTGTTCAAGTAGGCGAAATAGAAGGGCTATATGGAGAGGTGATTGTGCTGGTGTTTGGTTGTGCTGCGTCGAGGATGTGAAGGTTGTTGTGAAGATGGTGGTGAGTGGGAAGGACAAGCCGGGAGAGGTGATGTGGACTGCGCACTAGAAAGTCGACGAAAGTACACCGGGAAGATTAGCAATGATTAGGTAGTACCTCATACTACCCACCTCCTACCTAGGTACATAGGTCTATGTATGTACCTAGAGGTAAGTACATCCCCTATGTAGGTAACTTTGAAGGTATGCAAGGTATGGACTACCTACATACCTAGGTAGGTACATACAGTGAGCCAGGAAATATCCGAGTGCATGTGCCTTGGGTTATTCCTACCTACATAACTAAGTAAGTACTTACCTAGACAGGTTCAAGTGGGTATTTGTATTTTAGACCGAGCAGTTAGATACCACCTCTTGCTTAGGTTGTCAAGGGATAAGTAGTTCTTAAAATTTTCACTTGAGATCGTTTGTGGAAGCACAAATTCCCAAGCTGTCTGTCTTATTCAACCATTTGCAAATGTCAAAATACATGAGGGCAACATTCGACAAGCAAACCTAGCAAAAAGGCATAAAACTTATCAACAACCCGATAAATAGTGCGCCACTCGTTGAGTAGACTCGAGCCAGCAAGCCGAGGGCGACGATTAAGCGACGATTCGCTTCATCGCATCGTCTGAGAACCCAAAGCGGACAAATCGTACGCTATCGCGCAGACTTGGCACCCAGGACAACATGTAATACCCAATCCGGCTTAAAATGGGGAACTCCTCTACACCGGGGGCCTCGAGGTAGCGGATAGCCTCGATTAGTCGCAAACGAGGATGGATCTTTTCGATATCCTTTACGTCGTCGACCGCCCACTTGAATGCCGACCCGGTCTGACTAACCGCTGCCTTATCATCCTTCTGGCTCGCTGAGAGGACCTTAGTATTCATGCAATCGAAGTGTAGCTCCCCGTCCTTAAGCATCTCGACTAGCCGCCTTAGTAGGCTCGTCGCATCTTCAGGCGGTAGATACGACAATAGTCCCTCCATGACCACGAGAACAGGTCGATCAGTCGGGATTCCCTTCAACCAGGCGTCATCAGTAATATCAGCAGCAACGAGCTGATAATCTTGATCGGGAATCGAAGTAGGCAGCACCCGGCGGCGGAGGGCGGCAACCTCGGGGAGATCAATGTCAAGCCAGCGCACATTGGACCCCCAATCAACTCTCTGGTTGCGACTATCCAGGCCGCAGGCAAGATGCAGCACCGTAGCATGAGAATGGGTGGCCAAGAATGCCGAAGCCCATCGATCATAGAAGCGTGTCCGTAGCGCGACTCCGGCGGCGTGAGTTGGCGGCATGGGCAGCTTTCCAAAGTCGTAGTCGAGCTTCTCGATGACGCCTCTCGCGTATGGATCGCCTAGAATGGGCCTCTCTGCGGCGGCGTCGACGGCTCGGCCTAGGAGCGGTATCAATAGTGTTTCCGTGACGCCAGTGAGAGTGACTTTAGTCCTCTCATCCATCTGTCGCACTCCTAGCTCGATAGCTAGGGGCGACGCTGACAAAGATGACGGCGATGACAACGAGGAGTCGGTGGCGATGGACATGTTTGGATTGAGGCACAGCTCATGAGGAACTTGTTATCCCCAGACATTTGGGGTAAAGGACGTAGCATATAAATATAAATATTCGGAGTGCATGTCTATATACATCTGGATTGTACGTCGAAGGGAGGTAAGAGGCGATGGGAGTATCCATGGGTTAGGTATGTTTCTATACCTACTCAGTACGTTATCGATACGGCGTATTCATGTGCCCTCTGGCCAGCTTTGGATTGCCTTTGTGTTTCTAGATCGAGCGAGTTCGTATTACCTATTTGACAGAGAGATCAAGTTGTAATATAATTATCTTTCTCTCATTTCTCTTTATTTAATTTAATTTATTTTATTTTTCATTTCATTTCATTTTTGTTTCCAGTTGCTCGAACTACCTAAGTACCTAACTCGAACGATACCTAGGTAAGGACATTCACCACGAGCCACTAGTACAGCCCTGTCCATCATCAGCCAATCGATGGACACCTAGCGAGCTCAGCTCTCTCCTCCCCTTGACCCAGCCTCAGCTACTCTTCGCGCGGGGGCGGAGAAATACAGGTCGTGCAGATGTTTCCTCTCTACATGGCAAGATGCTCTCATACAAGAGTTGTGGGGATATAACACTATCGCTGGCTCCGGCAATTCAAAATCAATCATGGTATATCACGGGCACGGAGAGGGCTGAATATATCGAGGCGTGGGATTTCTCGGCAGTAAATACCACTCTTTATCGATTCCATTGCGTGAATTCCTACCCCTGAGGGAATGTGTTGGCTAATGTGGCTCCGCAGCATAGTGCTACTGGCCCAGATGATGGTGGTGCTGACGATGATGATGATGGGTGTGATGGAGGTGGTGGACGCCAGGTGCCTTCTTGTCAGTACGGCCCGCTTGTCGACGGCGAAATTCTCGACTGGGTAGCCCAACGCGGGAACTACGTGCCCCCTAGGCACCAGGACACGAGCAGGGCGTTGCAGGTTGCGATTAGACTTCTAGTGCTGGAACGCACATACTACCAACCACCTAGCTTCCATATCAAGCAGGAGACGTACTTAGCTATCGAGAAGCAATTTTATCTACCGGCGAACTCGCTTCTCGCACTTGCCAATGACAGTGGCATGTCCACGCATGTCTTAGACGTTGACGAAAAGACCGGGAAGTTGAAACGTCTAGGCATGATTGTCAAGGCTCATCAGAAATTCCAAGTGGGCAACTACGGACTTGCCTTCTCCTACGACTTTGGCGCCAATATCGCCACCGGCATCCTCCACGGCACGGGCGTGACGCAGTATGGCGACGACTACGGGTTATGGAGTAGGCCAGCCGCGGCCGAGATCTTTGAGCACATCAAAGCCGCCCGTCACTTCTGGACTCACCCCCTGTGTCTTCCAACAACGCTCCTCCAACATCACTTGCTGAGGACGGATCATTTTTGCACAGTTACCCTCAATAACCAGCATACATACATACAGCACCAGCTAGGCGTTGTACGCGCAGGCCGTCTCTCTGGTCAGCAGCCTCGAAACATCGCCATGGAATTGCCAGTGCAGCAGGCCAAGGTCAATCTAGCGGAGTTGACAGTTGCAATGAGCGGGTTGACGTTTGATGCCATCTGGTTCTGCAGCGTATCCGACTGGCAATGCTCGTGCATGAAGCTTCTCCTCGAAGTCCTTACCGAAATTGAGGGTATGGGCATACGTCCAAGAGGGGCGAGATTGATGCGCACGAGGATTCGCTACTTGACTTCACTAGCAGAGAGCATAAGAAGGCACACCATTGGAATGAAAGAAAATGGCCAAGCAGACAGTATGTGCACACTAGAGTCATTTCTTCCCCTTTCTAGTAACCTGAGGACTCCCAACATGTCTCGGGAGCATGCATCAGGGGCATAATATTCACCCAAAAGAGTAATTACTGACTCCAGCGAGCATAGTGAGCGTCGTAGGTCGTGCACCGTAGAAAAATAACAATTTTGGGGATTACTAATCTGGTACTAGCTACATAGCATTATCTCCCAGGTCGACAACCGCCTCAACGCTCGATTGGCCGCCGCCTCTAGCCACGATAGCGCTGCAATGAAGACGCTGGCGTTCCTGACCGCGCTTTTCTTACCTGGCACTTTTGTTGCGACAATATTCAGTACTAGCTTCTTCAACTGGCAGAATAATGGAATGATCGTATCGAAACTGTTCTGGGTGTATTGGGCATTGGCTGCACCACTTACGATAGTTGTTGCGGTAGGGTGGCGGTTATGGTGGAGTTTTGAGAAGAAGCGATTTGATCAAGATATTAAGGCAGAGATCAAAGCAATTAACGGTAACGGTAACGGTAATGGTAATGGCGAGGTCACAGGCGGAGTGTCCAGGCGCCCTAGGCGCCCCAAGTATGACGGTTGACATTGTCCCCTTATTGTGATGCTTCACACATCCTTCCCACCTCTACTTGTCAGACTTATAATTGTCTATTCTGTAGTCACGTCATAGAGCAAATCCCCTTGTTGAGTGTCGCTTAACCTACCAAGACTATAGAATATAGCGTGGAGTATACAATTTGTTAACCTCCTAATGGGGGAGAAATACCTCTAAGATTGTCACGACGCAGAGAAACTACTGCATTTGGGAAGACATTCTAAGCTAGTGAGCCCTCAAAAAAGGTTTAGCGAATTTATACCTGTGGTACGACTGTAACTGTTGTATCATGGATAGCGAAGGCACTAACAAGAGGCGAAGAGCGTACTGGCATCAAATGTGAGGCTCAATACACTGTGTATTTTGTAATGGTCAGAACCTGAAAGTGTGATGAGATTAGCTAAGTGGCTAGCTGAAGGTCTGGCCTACAAAGTGGTGGGCTATAGTACACATATGTGGGGCTATGGGCTAGGTGCTAGGTCATGTGACCTGACATGTTGCTCGCTTGGAATAGCAGCAACTATCTCTATCATCAAGGTCACGACGCGGGAACTACCACAACTTTGCGAGTCTAGAGAATGCTTTCGATTTGATATTCTTACCAGGTGATATTTCCGGTGTTTGTTCTATAGACGAAATCGGGAGTAGGATGTAGTAACCAATAATTTTTTCTGTCGGTAGGAAGGCTCTAATGCCCTTGGTTTATACAACTTAAGTCTAGGGTTTCTGCCGAATCAGGAGTGGATTTTGTGCCCATCAGTGACAAATGAAACATTGCCGAGAAGATGCTGCTGCTGTATCTTCTCTGAGTCTCTGTCCTCGAGACCCGAGCCCACCCTCACTACCTCTGTGAGATGCGGGCTATCTCTATAATTAGGAAGTAACTGCCTACGAATTTTTCATCCTGGTAGATCCTGATCCTAGATAGACTTATTCCCTGGTTGTCTTCGATGTTACGCAGGATTTATAGCAGGTGAATTGCGAATACGATTTATTATGCCTGCCAATTGCTGCTCTCAAAATCATCAGCAGGGCATTTCCCTGGACACTTCTGTGTAAAAGTTCTGTAATAAGTATTCCAAAGGGCGAGGAAGGTATTACATGTGAGTGCTGCCTTTTCTACCTATCCTTCTCTTTTATTTGGAAATTTCTACTAAGATGTAGCATATATACTTAACACGCCAATCCTTAAGAGGTTAACTGGCAAGTAAAAACCATCGTATCGTCAAGCTTCATTTTTTTCAAAGAATGATTGATTCAAATCAGTTTCGACCCTAGCTAAGAGTGGTAAAAACAATCAGCGATAGCCCTGCGTCTTATTGTTCATCTCTCACCACCATATTTTCTATTGCCAACACAGACATCAAAACCTTATGGGATGTTACTAAATCCGGTTGGAGGCTTCAAAAAGCGCCCGTATGGCCTTGCATACACATCCTGAACAGACTCTAACCAGGCTACATCCCACGGTGTGCAGATCTCCAATTTGATGCAGGTAGAATGGGAACAGCGAGAGCACAGCTCTATGTTTGGGATAATCACCCCGGATAAATGCAAATATGTTAATAGGTATGGGGTAAGCCGTGAGACACGATCTACTAGACTAGAGCACAAATTTGATCAAGCCGAAGAACGATGCTGGATAGATGGGGTTAGGGCGGGCTGTGTTTGTCCTATGCACATCGACTTCTATATCTTACATGTACTGCCCAAGATAAACACGCCTCTCGATTGCCGTGGATAACTAAAATAAATTCAACCCGTACCTTCACAGCATATATAATACCACTGCTTTATGCGTCATCTCATGTGTGGGGAAAAACTCGTAGCCACAACTACCTACCTAGGTAGGTAGTGTACTAGCTGGAAGACTAGAACAGCGGGAGAAGGTGTGGCTGACCGTTAGAGAAATAAAAATAAAACCACGTGGGATAACAATTATATATATAATTAGTACCTTACATATGCATACCTAAGTACAGTATAGTAAGAATTATGGACGATTCCCTAGTAGGTTCTGTAATAATGTAAATGGAGAATCCTATATGACCATCCGCCCCGACCCTCCGATCGACCGATCATCCGATTATCTGGCTCTTTTGGGCTGTTAGGCTACTGGTGTACCTACATTAGGTTAGTCGGTCCCTCAGCTTGTTTGGCTGTGCCGCACGTTAGCATCCAACTGATCCTTGCAGAGATCGTTATTTGTGTTGCGAACCTCTCAGCTGACATGACATGGGAGTTGGCCAATCACATGAGACAATCGCCAGCTGAAATGACAATTCTTCACGATTGGATCAGCCATAGTAATAAGGATAGCAGGTGCGCTTGTCGTATTTACAATACTGCCATGTAATACCTACCTATCTGGTCTCTGCTGTACACATACACGTGTACCGGTCGTAAGTGTTGCCAAGTCGTTGCGGATCTGGTCTGGCCGGGAATAGTCTCGCGTGTGTGCACAGGACGCCGGGATTACTGAGTAATTCGACGGTGGAAATCCCTATGGAGACGAAGAGGATGGGCCAGAAATAGTTATTTAAATGGGTTCGGGCTCTGCGTCAAGGTCATAATCCGTTCCCGAATCCCCCTTAACAGAGTGTAATTCAGTCTTGATGACCGATTTTCGCGCCGTGAAGTGAACCAAAACCCTTCGCGTGCCATTCTTTTCTTATAAATGCTTTTTAACTTCGTTTCCCGGTGTGTGGATCTTTAGGTCACACTTCGTACCCGGCCCTTGATTCTCTTCTCCTTTCTGACTGCATTATAACGAATTTAGACGGAGAATAGCCCTCGGGATTTTATTAACGCGGCTCATCTTCTATCTTTCTTTAAGAAGATACTTACTGGCTTGGTGAAAAGCGACTACTAGAGATCGAGATATAACCGCGTGGGATCAAACTACTCGCTTTGCAAGACCGTCAAAATGAATAGATCCAACATGTCCGACACGGCGTCAACGATTACCGTCCATAGTGATGATATCAGGGAAGTTGACGAGCGTGGCCAAATTGACCGCAGGGTGTCCCAGGCCATCGACGAGGGACATGATGCCGACACGCCGTCGAGCGCCGGATATGTCTTGGGTGAGGAAGGTGAACGAAAGAGGCTGGAATCGATAGAAAATCAAAAAAGACGGTCAGGCATAGTCTCGGTGCAACATGCAGGTGATCTGGAAAAGGGATTCCCAGCTAAGCGAACGACGACGAACGATGAAGAGAATGACCCCAATATTGTCTGGTGGAATGGGGATGATGATCCCGAAAACCCCTACAACTGGCCAACGTCACGCAAAGTCCTCAACTGCGGCTGCGTCAGCTTCCAGACGTTCATATCGCCACTAGCATCATGTGCGCAGAACAACGTACCTCCATTTTAATGCGTAAAACTAACCATGCTGTAGCCATATTTGCGCCCGGTGTGCCCCTCGTCTTGGCAGAATTCCACTCGACATCGCCTGAACTCGCTACCTTCGTCGTCTCGGTGTACCTACTCGGATTTGCCGCCGGCCCGTTCCTGATCGCGCCATTATCCGAAATCTACGGCCGAATCCCCGTCTACCATATCTGCAACATTGGCTTCATCGCGTTCTCCGTGGCTTGTGCGCTGGCGCCCAACCTCAACTCGCTCATTGCTTTCCGATTCATAGCAGGTGTGTTCGGCGTCGCGCCGCTAACGAACGGTGGTGGCACAATCGCCGACATGATTCCGCAGAAGCATCGGGGTACTGTCTTGTCCGTATATAGTATCGGTCCCCTCCTCGGGCCCGTTGTTGGGCCGATCGCAGGTGGCTTTCTTTCTGATGCTAAGGGTTGGCGGTGGAACTTCTGGGTTCTGGCCATCGTCACTGGATTTATCACGTTTGTCATGTTCTTCGTCATGAGGGAGAGTTATGCACCTGTTATCCTTAAGAGAAAGGCAGACAAGCTGCGCAAAGAGACGGGTAATCCATTATTACGTTCGAAATTGGACGTCGGGCTGTCGCCGGGAGACTTTTTCAAGCGAAGTGCCGTCCGTCCCATCAAGATGTTCCTATTCTCACCCGTCATCTCTATCATGGCTCTCTATACTCTTCTTACCTATGGATACCTTTACCTACAGTTCACCACGATGACCGAGGTGTTCCAAGGACAATACGGCTTTTCAACGGAAATCGTGGGACTTTCGTTCTTGGGCTTAGGTATTGGAAGCTTGATTGGTGTTTTCATTTATAGCAGCACGTCAGACAAGTACATTGCTAGGAAAGCAGCGGAAGCGGATAGGATAGCTGAGGAGACGGGTGCGGAGAAGCAGGGCATGAAGCCGGAATATCGTCTCCCGCTTCTTCCCGTGGGTTCCATCTGCATTCCGATTGGTCTGTTTATCTACGGCTTTACGGCGCAAGCCAAAGTCCATTGGATCGTGCCCATCATCGGAACCGGGTTCACCGGTATTGGTAACATCCTCATTTTTTTCTCGATGCAGACGTATATCGTCGACGCTTTCACCATCTATGCTGCTTCCGCTCTAGCATCTAACATCATTATCCGATCCGTCGGGGGAGCCGTCTTACCTCTGGCAGGCCTTCGGCTCTATCAAAAACTTGGGTATGGTTGGGGTAACGGTTTGTTGGCGTTTATTGCTATTCTATTTCTGCCAGTGTCGTTTTTGCTTCTCAAGTACGGCGAGGTCCTGCGAAAGAAGTACCCGATTAAGAACTTGTGATGCAGACCTTTGGAAATACGAGAAGATTGTGTACATTATACTACTACTACAAATTGCCCAGGATAGCGGCTCATTACATATTATTACGTCTTATCAATGCATTGTGCTGTTGGGAGTGTCTAATCCCTTGGTATTAAAAGACATTTGATTTTAGCGCCTCAAGCAGTACTCCTCGCGAGATTAAAATTATGTCTGTCAACATGACCTGTACCTCCTCCTAGTGATATTGCTCTGCGAAATGAAAGCTGATTTTAACGAATTACCTAAAGGCGTAAGGAAACTCGAGGATTGAAGGAGCTTGTAACACTATGTCTTGCATGGTCTGACCGATTCCAAGCGAACTATGACAAGGAAGATCTATACAACATAGAGAGCGTTTTAAATGTTGTCATTGTTACTCAACAAAACATACCTATTCATACTCCGCTCAATGCCTGCAAATAATATTATAGCTCAGCTCAGGTAATCATACATCTCAATAGATGTTGCGCAGAAGTAGGTATATACCGTTGTTGTTAAATAGGCTCTATACGATTATACGTTTAATACATATGTGCTAAAATAAAGTATAATAATTTTTGTATTATAAGCTGTTTATGTTTTATATGTTTAAGAGAAAAGAAAATTTGTATAAAGCAAAAGTTCTTTTTTATATATAAGAACTTTGCTAGTATATAAGCTAAACTAACACTAAGATTATTTTAGTTTATGTAATAACTTTTACATAAAGTAATCTTTATATAAAACCTATTATATATATTATATATAAAAGTTATAACTAATAACTAGTTATTTTAATACTAACTACTTTTTTTTTAGTTGTAATTTTTTTTATATAATGCTATTTAAAAGAAATAAAAAAAAATAGTTTTATAAAAAATTAAACATTTAATACTTTAGTTTTTATAAAAAAAAAGCTGTTTATATGTTTGCTTTTTTTAAACTTTATAGTTATATAAAGCCTAAGTTTAAAAATAGTTACTTTTTAAATAAAGCATTTAAACTTTTATATAGTTTAATTATTATTAATATAATTAAAATTCTTTGTTTTTATTATTATATAACTAATTAATATTAGCTAATAATATAAAATAAAATATTAGTAGTAAGCAATTTATATTAAAGTTAATTAAAGGTTTTTTTTTTATATAATAGCAAGTTTAATAATATATTAAAGTATAAAAGCTAAGCTTTATTTATAAAAAAAGCCCGAATTTTATAATATTTTTTGTTGCTTTTATATTTTTAAACCTTTTACTTTATATAGCTATTTATTTTATTATTAGCTGCTTTATATATATATATACATATTTATAATAGCTTTATACTTAGTTATTAATTGTTACAAGAGGTATAAAGCATTAAAGGTCAAGTACAATAATTAATATATCTTTAGTCTTCTAGTAAGTATTTAACAAAACTAAAGCTTAAAGAAAAAAGGAAATTTCCATAAAATAGGTATAAAAAAAATATCCTATATATATATATAACTTATAATATGTGCTAAGGTACTTAAGTAGCCTAATTATAATAACTACTTTTTTTTTTTTAATTAGGTTGTTTTTAACCTATATATAAATAAAATTAATTAAAGTAATTAATCTTAAGTATAAATAGTAAAGTAAAGTAGTATAAAATAATTAAGCATAAATGTAATATATTAAATAAAATATTTATATAGTATAGTAGTTAAAGTATTTATATATTTATGCTTATGTTTACGTATTAAGTTATATTTGTTTTGTGCTATATTTATAGCAAGTTTTACGCTTATACTTTTGTTGCTATATGTTCTTTTTTTTTTTTCTTTTTTTTTTTTTTTTTTTTTAGATAATGCTAAAAAATTATTTTTATCAAAAAATTTAAAAAATAGTATTTTTTTATACTTATTTTACATTTTTTCTGCTTTTTTTTTAATTA
>MU400773.1:0-47592 GCA_022578965.1 Xylaria sp. FL1777 | reverse complement strand
TTTTTATATAATTTTTTATATATATAATTTTATTAATTTATATAATTATATTTAATATTTATATATTTTAAATATTTAATTTTTTAATATTTATAGTTATAATTAAACAATTAATAAATTTGCTTTTTTTTTTTTTTAAATATTTATTTTTTAAAGCTTTTTTGTTTTTAACAAGTTTTATTATTACATTTAATAAGTACTTTTAATACTATAATAATATAAACTTAATTCGTAATTTACTTAAGTATATAGCTAAACTATTAGAATATTTTATATTTATTACTATTTGTTGCAGTATTTGCATTTTTTTCTTTTGCTTATGCTTATTGCTTTTTAAAGGTTTTATATGCTGCTTTTTTTGCAACTTTAGCCTTTTTTGCAATTTTTGCTTTTTTTTTAACTTTAGCTTTCTTTTAGGCCTTTTTTTCCTTTAATTGTTTTTTTTCTTCTTGTTTTTCTTGTTTTTGCTATGCACGTTCTTTATTTTTCTGCTTTTTAAGTTTTGCTTTTTTCTAAGCTATTTACGCCTTATTAATTTTAGCTAAACAAGCATTAATAGCTTTAATATTCTAGTTTTTAGCTTTCTAAAAAGCAATAATAATTTTATTTAGCAAATATTCATAAAAATATAAAAAATACTATTGTTTTAAGTTATTTAACTATTTTACTTGCTAAAATGTTATAAAAGGCTTTTTTTTTTTAGTGCTTTATAGCTTTGCTAAATATATAGCACATATAATATAATTAAAAGCTGCAAACTTATTTATAATATAACATTGTTTAAGTTTATTTATAGCAAGCTAAGTAATAGCAAAAATATAATTATATACTTTACAAAAAAATCCAAAAAAAATAGTAATAATACTAAAGTTTATAGCCTTTAATAAGTAACAACTATATAGTTAATTATATAAGCATTAAATCATTTTATAATAAATAATAATGCTTAACTTTTTTTTAATCTTAGAATTAATATTGCTTTTTATAGCAATTTGCTATAAAAACTTGCATTATATAATACTTTTATGTTTTTTATAAATAATACTAATAATTATAATAATAAACTACTTAATATATTTCTTTTGTTTTATGCGCATAAATTAACTAAGTAGCTAGTTTAATACATTAATACTTTAGAATAAAAACATAATGTAGCTTTTATAGCAGCAGTTATGCAAGTTAATATTTACACTAGCAGTTCTTAAGCTATAAATAAAAACTTAAACAAATAAGTTAGAATTATTAAAATTAGCTATAATGTTTAAGCGCTTTTTATTGCTTTAGTAAAATACAATAGTTTATACATTTAAGTTTAAAATTTAAAAAAAAATAAAAAGTTCTTTAAAAAGAAATAAAAATATATTAGTATAGTAATATTTAAGTATTAATATAAAATAGCAAAAAGGTAAACTATAAAGTTATAAAACGCTTTAAAAAATGAAATATTTATTCTATTAAGTAATAAGGCCTTAAGAAAGAAAATATTTATTTTATTAAGTAATAAAGCTTTAAAAAAAAAAATATTTATTTTATTAAGTAATAAAGCCTTAAAAAAGAAAATATTTATTTTATTAAGTAATAAAGCCTTAAAAAAAAGAATATTTATTAAAACAAATATTTTTTTTTTTAAGAGCATATATTAAATAAAAAAAAACTAAAAACATTTACTACTAGATCTATAAAAATTCTGCTATAATAATTACTTAGTTTAAAAAAGCTATACTATTTTTTTTTTTAAGCTAAGTTATATATGCAAAAACTTAAAAAATAATATAAGCTAATAGTAAACTACAAGCAATAATAAACTTAAACTGTTTAATGCAGTTTAATAAAATAATAACATGCGCATTTTTTTTAGTAAGTTTAAAAATATATTGTGCTTTTTTATTAGTAGTTTGCTAAATAATATTATACATTTGCTAAATATTTATAGCTATTATTAGTTAAAACTTAATAATTAAGTTTTTAGTATTGTTAGCTTTAATACTTTTTGCTTTTGCTTTTTTTTTACTTTTAGCATTTATATTAGCTTTTTTATTATTGTTAAAAGAATTATTAATTAAAGTAAGCTTTTTTTCAATAAAAGTAAGTTAATTAGTTTTTTGGTTTGTTTTATTTTTAATGTTTTTTTTTAAGCACAAAGTTTAAACATTGTTTAAATTAAAAGCTATAATATTTAACTTATATTAAACTTTAAGGTTTAATATAACTAAGTTTATAGTTTTACTAGTTTAGTAATAGTTTTATTTAGTTTAGCTAATAGCTATAATCGCTAAACCTTTTTTATTTAAAAATGTAGCATATAGTTAATTTTTATATATAGCAAACTATTTTTAATATTTTTTTTTGCTTTATTTATTTAAAAAAATATGCACTATAGTAAACTTAGCCTTAAGTAAATTATTACTTAAAGCTACACTTTTGCTATTTAAAGTTTTAATTTTAGTGCTTATACTACAATGCAAAAAAAGCTATTTATAAATTATGCTAATTATAATTTTACATAAATCAAAGCTTTAGTTGTGTTGTTTAGCAGTATAACTAAAAAAGTTAAGTAATACTGTTTATTACTTGTAATTTTTACTTTTATAAGCTTTATTAAAGCGTTGCATACTTTTAAAAGTATTATTATTATTTATGTTTATTACTAACTTACTAGTACTACTAATAGCTAAGTATTAAATGCTATTAATACTAATATAAAGCACTTTTTTTAGTAGCTAAAGTAAGTTAAAGCTTAATTTATATAGTTTTAGCTTATTAAAGTTAAGTAAAAGTAAAAGCAATATTAGTAGCTTTATAAAGCTAAATTATAAATACTTTAATATATTCTTTAAGTAATTTATAAAAAAAGTTATTAAATAAAGAACTATGCTTTTTTGTTGCAAGAATTAAATTAGTTAATATATTGCACTATTTATATTTTTGCAAATATATGCTTTATTTATTACTAGTACTTTAAAGTATTATAAAGCAAATATATTATAAACTTTAATTTTAACATTTTTTTTAACTAGGATTTTTTTGTTCTTGTTATTTATATTAACTTAGCTTAAAGTTTGCTTTTTTTAATAAGTTAAGTTTTTTACTAGCTTAAAAGCTTTAAATAAATAGCATGCATTAAAAGTTAAAAATAAAAAAACAAACATAATTTTGCTAGTTTGCTTTAATTAGCAAAAAGTTTTATATAAAAAATATAAAAAACTAAATATTTAATAATATTAGTATTAAATATTTAGTTTTTATTAAGTTATATATACTTTTAGTAATATTAAATCTAGGTTTTATATTTTAGCAATAAAGTTTTGTTTGTTAAAAATACGCTTTTTTTTCGATCTATTAATTTTAGATTTATTATTATTATAAGCTAAGTATATATTAAAGTTTTTCTAAAAAAAAAATCGCAATACATTATAAGTTTATATAGCTATAAAAAAAAGTATAAAAACAAGTAATAAATAATAAATCTTTTTATGTTTAAGTATAATAATATACTTTTTGTAATAAAAGTTACTTAGCACTTTACTATAGGTTACTATTTTTCTAGTTTTATATTTATTTGCTATAAAAGCAAAGTTAAAAAAGTTAATAATTTTAGTTAATATAGCAGCTATATTTATTTTTAATGTTTATTGTTAGCAAATATTATTAAAAAAAATAAAAATTTAAATATTTATAATAAATATTTTATTTTTTAAGTACTTAAAAGCTTATAAAGTAAAATAAGTAATAAAATATTTAGTTTTTTAAAACCTGTTTTTATTTATTTATAAGCTAGTATAATTAAAAAGTAGTTTTACTTTTAAATGCTATTATAGCATTTTGCTAGTTTATTTTAAAGTATAATGCAGCATTTATAACTAATTAATTTTAACCTTTAGTGCTACTTAATATATATTTTATAATTAAGTTATACTTTTTTTTGCAGTTTTTTGTTTTTTTTTTAGCTTTAGCTTTTATAACATTATTGTTTTAAAAATTTAAATCTTTATTTAAAGAATTAGCCCTAGTAATTATTATTACTTTTGCTGTTTTATTTAAAGCAAGCTTATTAATAACCTTTATATTATTTGCATTAATAATTGTTTTAATTTTATTTACTTTGTTAGCTTTTAGCAAAAGTAATAAATTATTTATTTTGGTTTTACTAATAAAGCCCTTAGTTTAAGTGCAAATATATTTTATATTAGCTATGCTTAAATATAGCAAATCTGTTATGCTTTAGTTTATAGCAATAAATATATATTGCTTTGTTAAAAAATCTATAAAACATTATAGCTTTATTTAAGTATTATAATTTATTATGCTTTTAAGTATTACTGCTTTGTTTTTTAGCTGTTTTTTGATACTATTAATATAACTTATATAAAGAAAAAATAGTGCTACGTTTTTTATTATTATATTAAAAAAGCTAGCTTAACTTGCTGCGTTAGTTTTATTAAAAGGTATAACTAGTAGTTTATAGTTATTTTTTTAAATATTAAAAGCAATAGCCTTTAGAACTATAATAATAATTAAAAGCTGTATTATTGCTTTTTTTTGCTTATAGTATACAAAAGATCTATTACTATAACGTTTATGCTAATAAAACTATATAAAAAGCAATGCTTTAGTTTAATTTTCTTTAAAAATGCTATAAATAAGCTTAATGTTTTAGCTTTATTAAATGCAAAAATGCTTTAAGTAAATCTATAATAGCTTAAAAGCTGCTATAACTATAGCTATTTTTAATGCATTTGCTGCTTGTTAACTTTTTGCAATAGTTACTACAAAAAGCATTTTACCTTTTAAGAATTAATAATCTTGCTGCAAAAACACAAAGTAAGCTATAAAATTATGCTTTTTAAGTAGGTTTACTAAAGCATTAAGTTTGTTTTTAGCACTAAAGTTATACATTATAATATATTAAACTATTACGCTAAAGCTATTTTATATTAAAAAAAAATCAAGATTTTTTTAGGTTATGCTTACATTTTAAAATTAATAATAAAGATATAATGTTGCTAATGCTATAACTATATTAGTATAACTATACTTAAACGCACAAAAAACTAAATATTTTAATTATTATTAAAATATTTAGTTTTTTGGAGTTTTAATATAAAAACAATATAAAAAATAAATACTTACTATAAGTATTTACGAAAAAAATAAACTTGTTTTAAGTTTTAAAGTAAAAAATAAATATTAATACTTTACTTTGCATTTTTTGCTTTTTTATTTTTATAAGTTATATATTATACTTTTTAATGCTATTAATGTTATTTTAGTTTTATATAACTTGTTTAAAGGTTGCTTTTTAAATAAAAAGTAAAAAAGCAGCAAAAATATCCGTATTATAGTTAGTAAAATACTAAGTTAACTAAAAGTTGCTAAAATAAGTAGCTAAAACAACCTGCATATTTTAATTACTATTAGCTACTTCTTTTAAAAAGGTTTTTTTTTAGCTTATAGTAATACTTTTTAGCTATAAGCTTAAGCCTTAGTAGTAATAAAAGCTTTATAAACTAAATATTTAAAATAGCAAGCATAAATAGTTAGTATAACTAAGCTAAAAAAAAAAGTTATAAAAAAAACAAAGAAAATAAACTAAAAAAAGCCTAGCAAAAATTATAGTAAATATTTTGTTTTTAGGACTTTTTATAATTATTAAGCCAATATATAATTACTATATAGCTTTAAATATTTTATTTTTAGTAGTTATTAAGCCAAAGTATAATTATTATATAGCTTTAGATATTTTATTTCTAATAGCTTTTATTAGTTATACTTTAGTTTTAGGTTTTATTATAGCTACTTATAATTATTAGGATTATAACTATTATTTATTTTTAGCTCTATATTATTTATAACGTTTATTTTGTTTTCCTTTTTGCTAGTTTTACTGCTGTTAGTTAGCTTTTTTACTAGCTTACGCTATATAGTTAGCTTTATGTTTAGCTTTTTATATAATGCTATATATTTTATAAAGATTTTCTTTGCTAATGTGCTTATTTTGTACAGCAACTTAAATGCTAGTATTAAGCTATTAGCTTTTAAATCTTTTAGTTTAAACTGCGTTAATAAGTTAACAAAAAAAAATAGCAGTTTTGCAGCATTAAAAAATGTGCTAAAGCAAAATATACGTAGTTAAAAAAACACAGTAAGTTGCTTAGTAAATATATAAAAAAGCTATTTAAAAAACATACGTAAAGAACTTTTGCTGCAATAGTTAAATAAATACTAAAGCATAACATTAAAGCTAAGGTAAAAAGCATTACGTTTTTATTACGTAAGTATTATAACGTATAAATATATATTATAGCATACTTATATAGCAGCATTATAAACTTAATTAAGCAACTATAGCAAATATATTAATATAATAGCTACTAAAGCTCTTTTAAATAAATAACCTATATTATTATATAATAGCTTTTTTTTTACTATGTTATAGCGTAATAGCTTTAAGCAGCTATACTTAAAACTAAAAAAATTTAACTTTATAATAATACGCTTAAACAATTAAACATAAAAAAACTTAGTTTTTTTAAAGTTTAGCGTAATAAAAATATAAAAGCTAACATACGCTTAATAATAGTTAAACTAATTGTTAAAAAATAAGCATGTAATATTTTTGCTAGTAAATATAGCAAGCTAAGCCTTTTAAACTTTATAATACTAAAAAGCAAAGCTTTTGCTTAACTAATTAGTATAATTATTTAAAGCACTAAGCATTAATACTACATATATAAACTAGTTTTAGCGTTTATTTATGTTATAGTTGCTAAAGTTATAAGTCTTTGTTTTTAGTTTTTGCTATTATGCAAAAACAAAAAGTAAAAAGTTAGCACTATTAAATAGCGCTGTTTTGTTTGCTTAAAAACTTTTAACCTTAGTTTTGCTTAAAGCACTAAAAACCTAAAAATAAATATAGTAAACATTAAATAAGCTAAAAAGTTAAAAGTAGCTTTGCATATAGTTTAGCTAGCTTTTATATAAAATATTACATTATGCTTAATAAAAAAGCTTAAGCTTTTTAAAATATAACTTATAAGCTTTAAAGAACTTTAAATTATATATATAAGCAACTAACTATAATGCAAGCTTAAAGGTTTTATTATATAATAGCTATGCTTTATAGTATTTAATAAAAATAGTAGCATAGTTAGCAATATTTTAAAAATTATTTAGTAGTGTTATTTTAAATTGCTTATTTATGCTTAATATACTTTGCGTTATACTTTACTAAGTTATTTTTAGTTAATTTTAACGCTTAAAAAAAAATAAGCAAAGCTACTTTAAAGTACAACTTATAAATCAGAAAATATGCTACTTAAATATATTATTTAGCACTTATAGCATACTATACTTTTGCACTACGTTTTTTAAGCCGAGCTTTTATAACAGCTTTTTTAACTTATTAAGCATGCAGCAATTTTAAGTAGTATGCTATAGCTACAGTACTTAAAAAAAAATATTACTAATATAAGTTTGCTTAAAGAAAATAAGCAATATTTAGTTTGTATGCATATGTTTAGTACACTTAGTAGCATTAAACTGCTTTAATAATGCACTACTATTAAAAAATGCAAATATTGCTAGCTTTTTAATAAGCTTAATAAAGCAAACAGCAAAAGTAAGCATAAAGTTATTTAGCTAGCATATTAAAACAAAAAAAAAAAAGTTATAAGTAATAAAATCAATTAGCAAAAACAAGCAAGTAGTTTGCTAAAAAAGCAGTTTACAAAAGTTTATAGCAATTATAATATAAAACTAAAGCACATAATATTTATAGCATACATTATAATAAAGCAGCATAAAAGCGTTAAACAAAGTAAATAATATATAATATAGCTAGCTTTTATAAAACTAAAAAGCATTAAAAAAAAAAAAAAAATCAGGTGGCATTATTTCTTACGTTAATATTTTAGCTTTGCTTTAGTAGTATTATTTAAATAAGTCTAAGCTAAAAAGCAGCAAATTAAACTACAATAAATTAAAAAAATAAAATTCTTTTATAAGTATTTATATATGCTGCTTATAAAAATTATACACTTTAACTTTAAATAAAGCTACTTTTTTAATGCAAAAGCTAACTAAAGTAGTTTTTATTATTTTTAGCTCTTTTATATCCTAAAACATATATTATAAATATAAGTATAAATAATATTCTTAAAATAAGCTATTACTATTGTAAGCTATTTTAGTTATATATGCTAATTTATTAAGCAAAATAAACAAAAGTATTATATTATTAATTAAGTAAAAAGATTTAATAATATAAAGCACGTTTTAAAAAGCAAAGTTAACTTACGTAGCATTAAAGTAAAAGTGCTGCTAGTTTGCTATTAAAAAATAGTTTATATAAAATTTCTGCAGAGCACTTTTTACTAAGTAGCTTATAGTTATATCTTTAATATTATGTCCTTATAAAAAAAAAATAAAGCTAGCAAAATAGCTAAACAAATGCTAATTATATAAAGTTTTAAAGTAGTTTTAAAACAGTTTTATATATTTATACGAAATAGCGTACTATAACTAAGTATACTTAAAAAAGCTAAGGCTTTTTGCTAAAGCTTGCTAAATGTTTGCTTTTGCTTTAGCTTAAGCAAAACTAATAAAATGCTAAGCAATAATTGCAAAAAAACAAAAGGCATATAAAGCAGGTAGCATATAGTTTTTTACGAACTGTTTTTATATTTTAAATAGCAAATAAATAGTTTAATGTTTAAAAATCGAAAAAAAGTAAAAAAAAAAAAAATAAACATAGTTATTAAAACTGTATTAAAAAAAGCTAAGCTGCAAATTTTAGGTTTTATAAGGTTTTACCAAGTTAAAAACGCAGTATACATTTTAAGCAATAAAAGATTAAAATAAAGGTAAATAACTCAAAGTAAATATTGCTAAAAAAAATGCAGCAAAAAAACGAAGCTATATAAAATAGCTATTAATGTTATATTAACAAATAATATATATTTATTAGTAAATATTATAACAAAAAGCTTTAGTAAATAAAAAAGAAAGCTTAAGCTTATTAGCATTAAAAAAAGTATGCTAAAAAAGAATTTGTAAAGCTTTTAGCCTAAAACAAAATAATAAAATATTAGTAAAATTATTATGTTCTAAAAAATTAATATAAAAAGTTAAAAAGCCTTATATAAAATAATTTATTATATGTTCTAATGTATAGCTAGTTATATTAATTACTTTTTTTATATAAATAAATTAGTATAGTAAATATAATAAAATAAATAAAAAATGTACAAAAAAAAAAAATAACGTACAAAAAACTAAATATTTAAGAAATAAAAGAAACAAAAAAAACAAAAAAATAAAAGCTTATAAAAAACTAAATATCTTAAAACGTATAGTTTTTTTTTTTTTAAAAAAAACTATACGTTTTAAAATATTTAGTTTTTTATAAGCCTTTATATATATATAAGCAGTTTAAAAATATAAACAAAAATAAAAAAACACAAAAAGAATAAAAAATAAAGCATACTATAGTTGTATTAATAAAAGTAAAAATATAAAATTTGTTTTTATATGCAATAATACGTATTATTAAATAAAAAGAAAAACTGCTAGCTAAGCTAATTATAGTAAACCAGTAGTAAAAAAGAAAAAGCAAAAGCAAAAAAACAATTTTTGCTAGAAATAAAAGCCTTACTAGTAATAAAAACAAAAGAATTTTGCTATAACAAAGTAAAAAAAAAGTTAAGCAATAAAGCAATAAGCTTATTTAAAATATAAAGCGTAAAAAACAAAAAAAAAATCAAAAAAAAAGAAATAACTAGTTCCAGGGCGTTCGAAATAGTACTATTACTTTTGTTGCTATTAAAAAAGCCTAAGTTATTAAAACTAAAAAAATTTTAGAATTAAAAACAGGCAAAAAAAGCAAAAAAGAAAAAAAGTTCCGGTTCAAGCGGTTCAAAATCTATAGCATTACTATTGTTTAAATTTAAAAAAGCAAAGCTATCTATATATAACAGTTCTAAAAATTGCTTAAACAAAGAAGTAAAAAGTAGCAATAGCACTTAAAAATGAATAAAAAAAAGTTAAATAATTAAAAACAAAACATTTATAAAAAAAAAAAAAAAAAATAAGCAAAATTAGCTCTAAGTAAAATAATAGTAGTACAAAAGCAAATTAAAAATTAAAAGCAGTAAAATAAAAGCATAAAAGTATATAAGTACTAAAGTATTTTTATTAAAAAATAAGTTAAAAAAAAAAATATAAAATTAACTAAAAAGTTAAGCAGCTTTTTGTTTTAGTTTAATAATTTGTTATACTTAAGCTTTTTTGCGTTTTTACTAATTACGTTTAATAGCTAATAAAAGCATAGTAATTAAGCTACAAAGAAAATAGTAAGGCAAGCAAAAATAACAACACAACAAGTAAAAGCGCTAAAAAAAAGCAAGCAAAAATAACAATACAACAAGTAAAAGCGCTAAAAAAAAGCTAAAAAAGCGCTAAACAAGCACTAAATAAGCACTAAAAAATAAGCTTAATAATAACATGCAACTTAAAAAAAAACAAGCTATAACAAAAATACAAATATAATAAAAACGGAAAAAAAAAAAAAAGAAAAAAAAAGCAATAGTAACAAGCAATAAAATTTATAGACAAATTTTCATAATATACATTAAAAGTATTATAGTGTTGCAAAGAAGTCAATACGTAGAAAATTAAGTATATTAAGCAGCAAAAAAAAAATAATTAGCTTTAAATAAAGCAATGCAAAGGTATTATTACGCTAAGCTAGCAAATTGCAGAAATAAAAGCACACAAAGCTAGCAAATAATTAAGCATAAAAGCTATTAGTAGGAAAATTAATAGAAATTTTTACTAAGTCAAACGCATAAATATGCTACTAACCCTAACCCAAAAAACAAAAAGATTAATTTTTATAAATATTTAAAAGTTAGTATAATTAGTTAATATTTTAACTAATAAATTGCTTTTTTATAAATAATGCTACTAATACTTAAAGCAATTTATTATTATAAGTATTTTTTAGTTAAGCATACTATATTATATTTTTTTTTTGGATAACTTTTAAAAATAAAACATAACTAGTTTAAAAATGCTTTAATTATTTTGCTAAAATAAATTTTTTGCAAAAGCTACTTTAAAAAAATTGGTTTTTAGTAATATTTATTTTTTAGAGTTAAAATGTATAAAAAAAATAGCTTGCTTAAATATTTCCTAAAAGTTTTTAAAAGCTTTTCTTTTAAAACTATTTAAAAAAATTTAACTTTTTTTTGTTTTTGTTATATTTTTTTTTAAATACTTAAATAAAAGCATAGCAATATAAAAATACTTGTTTATAAAATAGCAATAAAAGTTATAAAACTTTAAAAATTATTATAGCGCTTAATAAATATTTAATATAAGCTATTATTAAATAGTATTTATATATAAAAAGTTTATTTTAATTTTTTAGCTAAAAATAATATAACTTAGAAATTTAATGTTTTTTTAATAAAATTAGCACTTAAATAGCTTAGCGTATAGTTTTGCTTTTTATAGCTTTTTAATAACGTTTTAAACATGTTTTATATAAAAATTTTTATTTAAAGAAAAAATAAGCATATTATTAAAATATATAATGCAAAATATATTTATTATATTATTAAATGCTTTTTATATATAACTTTAAAAAGTAGTAAAAGCATTTAATAAATTTATAAGTATAACTAGAAATTTATAGTAGCTATAACATATATAAAACGCTATTTTTTACTTATTTTTTTTCTTAAATATATAAGCAATAATAAGCATTTTTAAAGTTAATTTTACTAAAGATTTTAGCTTTTAAGATTTTATTAAGCAGCTTTAAAATAAATAATAAAATATATTAATTTTTATGTATAACTTAATTAAGTTTTTTATAGTTTATATATAAACGTAAGCTTTTATTTTTTTTAAGTATAAAAAAAATTAAAGCGCTAGTAAAGCTAATAAACTTTTTAATTTTTTTTGCTTTTAGCATTTTATTAAGCTATTTTTGTAGTTTTTTTAGCTTATTTTAAGCTAATAAATATATAAAAAAATAAAATATAACTGTGTTTTTTTTTAGCTTAATAGCAAAGTTTTTTTGTTTTAATTGTAGCAATATATTTGTTTTACTAGTATTAAAAAACTTAAATAAATTATAAAATTTTTTCAGAATTGCTATAAAATTAAAATAACTAAAGCTTTTTTTTAATTTTTTAAGCTATATAAGTTTAAATAATTAAATAATAGCATAGCAGCAAGCTTAATTTTAGTTAGCTTTTATAAACTTAGTTAAACTAAATACTTTTATTTAAAAGTAGCATAATTTAAAAAACCATTAATTAGTGCTTAAATTTAGTATAATTTTTTTATTTTTTAAAATAGTTTAAAATAATAAAAAAAAGCTGCTTTTAAAGCAATAATTATAGTTAATAGTTATATATGCATGCTTAATTCTGCAAGTAATACTATAACTATTAGTTAATTTATAAATAACTTAATAAGCTTTATAAGTAAAAAATTTACTTTTAATAACATACTATAATATAAGTATACAAAAAAATGCTTGCTGCAATTTATAATAAAAAGCAAAAATAAAACTAATATAATTATATTTAGCGCATAAATTAAAATTAACATAAGTTTTCATAAATAGTTTTATAAAGCTAACAAAATAAATAGTACAAAAAGTATAAAAACAGCATAAAATAAATATATAAAGTAATAACTTTAGCTTAAAACTTATAGCTAGTATAGTTAATGCTAAGCTTATTACTTATTTTTTAAGTTGTAATATTATAGCTTTTATAAAAAAAATATATAAAACTTTAATTGCTGTTTTTAGTTTTTTTTATTTATGTTTTAGTTTTTATTCACTTAAATTTTTTAAATAGTTTGTTTTTAAATAGTATTATTATTATAGCTAATATAACTATTAAATTTATTATTTCTATTATTACTATTATTATTATTATTTTTAAGCTAAAGGCAATTAAAAGTAATATAGCTAAATTGTTTATAGCTATAACAAATAAAATTTTTATAAAAGTTTAAATTTAAACTACTTTTATTGTTATTTTAAAGTTAATTTAAAAAAGTTTTAAAAGTATAACAGTTTTTTAAAATATAAGTATTATTATTATTACTTTAGTTGTTTATGTATTTTTAGTTTTAGTACTAGCTATAACTTTTATTATTATTGCTTTTACAGTATTAGTTTTGGCTTTTATAGCTATTATTGCTTTTATAAAATCTTTAGTTATTATTATTATAGCTATTATTATAATTATTGCTTTTGCAAAAATAGTTTTAACTATTAAAACTAATATTATTATTTTTATAGCTAGTATTAATATATTAATTACTAGTTTAGTTTTGCTTAATATTTAAAGTTAATTTACTAGTAATTTAAGTAACGTTTAACTTTAGTTTTTTTTTACTATAGTTTAAGCGTTATTTTTTAGTTATTAATTTTTAGCGTTATTATATAGCATTAATTATATTAGCTTATATAGTTAGCAATAAGTTATAATAATTTATTAGCTTTTATTAAAGTAGTATACTTAGTTTTTAATAATATAATAAAGCTTTTTTACTTTTGTTTTAGCAAATATTTTAAAGTTTAATGCTAGCAAAGTATTAATTAAATAGTTTTAAGTTTTAGTTAGCTTATTAACTTGCTTGTTTTAATTATATGCTTATATTAACTTATAAAAAAGCAAACTGCTTAAGCAAAGTTTTAATTTAGTTTAAAAACATTTTTTAGTTAGTTTTAAATTGTTTTTTTTTTAAAGTTAATAATTTTTATAATGCTAATTAATAAGCATTTTTATAGTTTTAGTTTATATTGCTATGTATATATAAAATCTTGTTTTTATTGCAACAAAATTTTTAATTAGCTTTTTTAAAAATAGTTTAAAGTTTTTTTATTTACTTTAGCTAGCGTTAATAAATAAATTTTATGCTAAAAAAGTTATAATTAAACTTTAATAGTTAGCTAAAATTAGCATTTTTAAATAAGTAGCGCTAATAGTAATATAAGCAATTTTAATATAATTAGTATTTAAGTTTTCTTTAATTATGCTTTTTATTAAAGCTAAAAAATAAAAAGTTGTTATTATTACTAAGATTTTTATGTTTTTATTTTTAACTTAAGTTGCAAGATTGTTTTTTAAAGTTTAAAAGGTTTTTCTGTTTTTTTAAAAATGTTGTTTTTTAGTTTTTTTGTTTATTTAATTATAAAGTAAAAATAATACAAGCTATTTTTGATTTTAAAACAACTTGTTTGCTTTTATTTTTTTGCTGCACAACTTACTGCTTTAGCTTTTTAATTTTAGCTAAAAGCTATACAATCTATGTTTACAATAGTTAAGTATTAGCACTTAAAGCACTAAATAATTATTGTTTGCTTAAGCTTAGTTCTAAAAATAATTCGTGCTAAGTTTATTCTTAGTTTATTATTAAAGTTTATTTTAAAAAAAAGCTATTAAAAATAGCATTAGCTTATATAGTTAGTTAGTATTTAGCTATTTTATAATATAATAAAGTATTATAAATAACTTTATTTTAAAAAGCTTTAAAATTGTTATAAAAAATATAAAGCATTAAAGGTTAAGTATAATAGTTAATATATTTTTAGTTTTATAATAAGTATTTAATAAAACTAAAGCTTAAAAAAGAAAAAAAACTTCTATAAAATAGATATAAAAAGGATATTTTATATATATATATAACCTGTAATATATGCTAAAGTACTTAAGTAGCTTAGTTATAACATTAAATTAATCTTAAAATATAAAGCTAAAAAATTAATTTTAGCTATGTAACTAAAATTGAGCTAAATACTAAGCTAGCATTTTATTATGCTAACTATTTATATTTTTATAAATTACTAGATTACTTCTAAGAAAAGTTTGCTAAAACTTTTAAAAAATAAACAAAAAATTATTTCTAGGAAATTTATTAAAGCGTACAAAGTGCTTTGCTTAAAAACTTTAAGTCAAAAAGAATTTATTTAACATTAAAAACAACTATAATTTAAAAGCTTATAAAAATAGCTTATAAAAACTTTATAATTAAAAAATCAAAAAAACTACTAAATATTTATTATATAATAACTATTTAACTATTAGCAATATTTTTAATACTAAGCTAACAGCTAAATACTCTTTTATATAATAGTTAAGACTTTTTAAACTATTTATATACTAAACTACTTTTTAAAAACCCAAGTTTTAACGTATAATTTTAAACGTAATAATATAAATACTAACTATAATTAATTTAGCTAAGTATTAAACACTAAAATTTCTTTAAGCTGTTTAATCTTTATACAACAAAAGTAAGCTATAAATTAATTTTTTAACTAGTATATAAATATTTTGTTTAGCATTATTTACTGCAAACACTAAAGCAAAAAATATATGTTTGTATAATACTAAATCTAGCTGTTAAAAGTACGTTTTTTAACTTACTTTTAATAAAGTTCGTACAAAACAAATTTATACCTCTTAATAAATATATTACTTTCTAAAAAAGCTAGAACTTAAGCTAAAATTATATAAGCAAGCTATATAACTTATTATATAATAAAGCTTGTTTATTTATTGCTGCTTGCTAATATATTAAAATTACAAAAAACTAATATTATGCTATATTTTTATATATTTTAAAAGGTTATACAAAAAACTTTTTTATTAACTACATTAATTCAAACAAAACTTAAAGTAAAATATATTATATAATAAATACTTACTTTAATACTAATATAAACTATAGCTAGTATTAAGCTAACTAAACAACAGTTTTTTTTATATAAATAAAAAAAAAAAACTTAAACTTAGCTTTGCATAAAATATTTAAATTAATGCTTAATAAGCTTAAAAAAGCATAGTAAACGTTTAGCGCTAACTACTAAAGCAAAATTTAACTAAGTATAAACGTTGCATAAGCATATTAAAGTGTACTAAAGTTAGCTATAGCGTTAATTTTTTAAAAACTTATATATAAAAAATTCTTTGCTAACTTATAAGCATGCTTATATATAGCATTAAACAGTATAGCAAAAACTTTTATATAAAAAAACAATAAGTTATATTTTATAAATTAAAAATATAACTATAGCTATATAAAAAACTAATAACTTAAATTTATACTAAAGTTATTAAGTTAACTAATTAAACAGCTAAGCTATTTTTAAAGCTATAACTAAAAAAACTAGAACTTTTATATAAACAAAAAATGCTTTGTTTGCTAAAAAAAAAGCTACTAGTTAATATGCTATACTTTTTAAAAAAAAGCTTGTATAAAAAACGTATTCTTTAATTTGCACAAAATAATCTATAGCTAAAAACTTATTTCAGAAAAATTCTTTTCGTACGTAATAAAATGCAAAAAATATCTAAAGTTAAATAATAATACTAAAAATATTAATAAGAAATTTAGTAATTAAACTACTTAATATTTAATAAATAGCATATTTCTTTATTATATAACAAAAAAAAATATCTAAAACTATAAAACAATAGTACTATATAATTAGTTTATATTAAGCAATTATTATTATATAAACTACTAAAGTAAACTTTAAAATACTAGCGCTTTTAACTATTTAATAGTAAAAAAAGCCTAATTAAAAGCATACTTTTAAATATATTCCTATATAAAAGTTAGTTAAACTTTAAGTAATGCTTACATTTGTTTTAACAAAAATAATACTATAAGTGCTATAAGTACTATACAAATAAAAAATGCCTTTAATATAACTATATATTATGTTTTAAATATTTTTACCTTTTTTTTATTTTTATTAAAGAACGCTAACTGTTTAAAAGCATACTTTAATAATATAAAAAATGTTATTATATAATAAAACAAAAAAACTATTTTTGTTGTATAAAAATAAGAACACTTGTTTTTTAATATTAGCTTATATAAAGCAAGTTTATATTTTATAAAAACAAAACTTTAAAAGCTTTATAAACGCTTTAGATATTTTTATACGGAAAAACTATATAATATGCTTAGTTATATAAGCTATAATATTAATTGCTTTGCTTTAGAAAAAATTTAGAAGTTTTGCTATTATTACTAGTTATATAACTAAACATTTTGTTGTTTTAAGTTTACAATTAAAAATAACTGCAATTTTAATTATAAAGTTATAATTAATACTATACAAATAAACAATAAGCAGGTTTTATATATAATTAATATAGCTATATTGTTTTAAACAGCTATATTTTTAAAATTTATATTTGTATAAAACGTTTAAAAAGCTTTATATAAGTGTTAAATTAACGTATATTAAAGACTTTTAAACTATGTTATATATAACTTTAGCATAAACTTTTTGTTTAAAGAATTTTAGAACTAAGCTAAAATTATAAGTATAAAGTGCTAAAAAATGCCTGTTAAAGCTTACTAAGCTATTAGCAAAATAAAAAAAGCATATAAATCTTTTTGTTATATGTATAACATACTAAAAGCTAAACTAAGTTATTATATAAAAAATAAGTTAATTTTGTAAATAGTAGTTAAAGCTTTAAATAATACTACAAAGCTTAATAGCTTAATTTTAATGCTTTTTATATTTAGGGCATATTTAAAAGTTAATTAAAACTTTCTTTTTTTGCTAAATATTATATAAAAAGCTAAAGCAGTTAAAAAAGCTATAAAAATGCTTCGCAAAAAACAAACAAAAGTCAAAATTAGCTATACAATTTATAAACGTAATAAATTAGCTTTATATAAAGTATTATTTTTACTTTTACGTAGTAAAGTCTTTATATAACGTAAAAAGCAAAGCTAAAAAAAACTATATAAAATATAATTAATTAAAGAACTTAATATAATTATTAACTTTATAAACAGCTTAATTTGCTTTAAATAAACATAAGTTAAGCTATACTATTATATAACTAAACATATTTTAGCAAATAATAAAAAAAAAAACATAATTGCTATAGAACTAGCTATAAAACTAGCTGTACAAAAAAAACGCAAAAAACTTAAAAAAGCTAAAAACTTCTTTATAGCGTTCGTATAAAACATTAACAACTTATTTTTAACTTTAAAAAAAAAACAAAACTATGCTTTAGCAGTAAAGTTGCATAAAAATAGCATTATTAGCACTTTTAGCGCTTTGTTTGAAAAATTAAATGCTATAAAAATTAATAATTTTGTTATACGAAGTATTTTCTAGTTTGTAAAATATAATCTAAACAAATATAGTAATACTTAAATTTTTAAGTTTTGCTTTATATAAAAAATTAAAAAAAAAACAACTAAGCTATATAAAAAGTTTAAATTAGTTATATAAAGCTATAATAATACAAAAAAAAAAACCGTACTAACTTAATTACTAATAATTTAGCAAATAAGCTAATAATTATTATTAGCTTTAAACCTTTTGCTAATTTAAGACTTTAATGCTTTAAGCAAGCTTTAAAATATTACGTAAGCATATATATAATTAAAAAACAAACTTGCATAAAAAATCTTTGCATAATTACTTTTTAAACTTGTTTTAAAATATTTTAAAAAAAACAATTATATAAATTATATAACTATTATATAGCTTAGCTAAGTTAAAGCTATATTAATTTAAAACTTATTACTAATATTATTATAAAAAACTTAGTATAGTAGTTTTTATATATAACTTATATTTGTTGTTTATATTAGGACTTTTATACAAATTTAGCATTATAAGTTTAGAAATAAACAATATGTTTAGCTTTGCTACACTTAAATTCTTAGCGAAAAAAAAACATAAGTTATATAAAGCAAAGTTTTATACAAAGCTAAAAAAAACTTTATAACAAAATTACCTTATTAAATTTAATAGTAGTTAAGTTACTTTTTTATATAAAAAAAATATAATATTTACGTAAAAAAGCTAAGCAAACTAACTAGCTTTAATTAACTTTTATATAAAAAATGCTATATAGCAATATGTTTTTTAACGCGTATATAGCGCTTATATAAGCAACATTTGCTAACTAAAAGCTATGTATAACTTTATAGCTGCTGCTTAAATAACTAATTTAGCACTAATAAATATTAAAAATCTAAACTATAAAATCAAGTAATAAATAAATAATTATAACTATAGATTAACGTTTATACTTTTAAACTTAAGCTATATAAAACTGTTTATTTTTATAAACGGTTTATTTACAAATAACACTAATATAACTTTATAACTTGGATTTATTATTGTATTTGCAATAAAGCACTATATAAAAAAAAACCTAGCTTTTAAAATTAAAAAAAACATTATATATTAAAACTTTAGCAAATGTAAATAAATAACGCAAAATATACTAGCTAGTAAATTGTATAGCATAATAAATAGCTTTAATAGCGCTATAGCCTTTTATATAACGCTTTAAAAAATTATAGCTATACTAGAAATACTTTTAATTTTTGCTGTATTATGTTTAAACTTAAAATCGTTATATAACTATTTAGTAAAGCTAAAAACTACTTAAAAAAAATGCTTTATAATTAATATTATATTACTTAAAAAGTCGTATAAAAGAAAAAAAATCTTTAAAGTATAATAAATTAATAGCAAAAACAATTTAGCTAACATGTTTATAAAAAAAACATTAAACTAAGCATTAAAAACCCTAGTATTTACGAATTAGCTAACTATACAAATAAAAGCATTTGTAAAAAAAAAGTAAAAATAACTTTTATATAAACAAATTAAAAAAGAAAATTAAAAGAATACTTTTGTATAAAAATCGTTATAATAATTATATAATAAGTAAAAAAGCAATAAGCAAATATATTTAATTTTAAAAAAAACATTAAAAACTATAAAACATTGTAAATTTTATATTTTTTTTTATATGATTATTTTTTAAGCTATATATAAGTGCTTAATATTTTTTTTTATTTTTTTTATTAAACTATTATGCAATACTTAATCCTTTTTTATTTATTTAAGCATAATAATTGTAATAAATACTATATAATTGCTAAACGTACATAATATACGCATTACTTTAAAATTCTATTACTTGTTAGCAACCCTAAAATAAAAAACTTTTGTAGTTTATATAAACATTTTAGCTATATAAAGCAACTATAGTGCTATGCAACTAAATAAATACTGCACAAAAATAGCTTTTATAATAAATTATTTAAGCTATAATAAAAGTAATTAAAGCATTATATAAAATTTAAACCTTAATATTAACTAAAAGCATTAATGCAACTTAAAACTTATTACTTTTTATATAACAAACAATTATTAGCAAACTATTTAAATAATAAGCTATATAAAAAAAAAACAAACATATATATTTATATATAGCAACTAAAAAAACAGTTAATTGCTAAAATTACTAGTTAATAGTTATATAATATTATAATTACTGTTTTAGCTTATAATGCAAAGCTAATAACTATTAATGTTATACTATAGTAAAGCAGCTATTATATAAATATATATATATATATATATATAAGTATATATATAAAAATAACTAAGTATAAAGCTGTTATAAGTATATATATATGTGTATAAAGCAGCTAATAGCAAAATAAGCAGCTTTATAAAATAAAAGGTCTAAAAATATAAAAGCAACAAAAAGCACTGCAAAATTTAGGCTTTTTTTATAAACAAAGCCCAGCTTTTATACTTTAATACATTATTAAACTTGCTGCTATACAAAAAAAGAACCTTTAACTAACTTTAGTATAAATTGCTTACTGCTAATATTTTACTTTATACTATTAGCTAACATTAGTTAGCTATATAACAATAAAAACAAAAAACCTTAATTATACTAGCAATAATTAAACTGCATAAAGGTTTAAATGCTTTACTTAAAAAGCAACTACTTTTAAACTTAGGCTTTATATAACTATAAAGTTCAAAAAGAGCAAACATATAAGCAACCTTTTTTTCGTAAAAACTAAAGTATTAAGTGTTTAATTTTTTACATAACCATTCTTTTTTATTTCTTTTAAATAGCATTGTACAAAAGAAATTGCAACCAAAAAAAAAGTAGCTAATGTTAAAATAACTAGTTATTAGTTATAACTTTTATATATAGTACGTATAATAAGTTTTGCATAAAGACTACTTTATGTAAAAGCTATCGCATAAACTAAAGTAATCTTAATGTTAGCTTAGCTTGTACGCTAGCAAAGTTCTTATATATAAAAAAAAACCTTTGCTTCGTATAAACCTTTTTTTTTCTTAAACATACAAAATATAAACAGCTTATAATACAAAGATTATTATACTCTGTTTTAGCACATATATGTTAAACGTATAATCATATAAAGCCTATTTAACAAAAGCTATTATTATATTTAATTTTAATAAAAACTTTATACTAAAATATAATTTTTTTTTAATAAACTTTAGTATTTTTAAAAAATTTATATGTTTTAAAAGTTTAGCTTTTAAATAAGTTATTATTTTATATTTTGCTTTTATAATAGCTTTAAATTTATTACTTAATAATATAGTTTATATATTTATAACTTAAAAAACTAAAAAATTTAAAAAGTAATTAAAGCAGTATTTTTTAGTTTTTGTATTATTAGCAAATTTTTAATAATTAAAACAACTAATTATTATAATATAAACATTTTAATAAAAGCTTTTTTAGTAATATTTTTAAATTATTTATTAAATTATAAATATTTAGCTTTTATATATTATTTTTTTATAGTTTTTTTTAATAATAGCTTTTTAAGTTTTTTTATTATTAATAACCTTTTTTAGCATTTTTTTTCAACTTTGCTTTTTTTTAAAAAGTAAACTTATTAATAAAAAATTTAAAGGCTTTTTTTTTAAAGTATTTTTGCTTTTTTTTTGTTGTAAGTTTTTTTAAAACTTGCTTAAAAACAAAATACTTAGCAATTTGCTTGCTTTTTTTGCTTTAATTTTTTTTTAAATATAATAAAAGTTCTATTTTTTAATATATTAAGCCTTTAATTAATTAATTGCTTAATTTTTTATATATAATAATAATAGTTATTATATATAATTAAAAAGTAATAAAATTTTTTATATTTTTTTTAATAATTATTTAATTTATTTAATAGCTTAAAAATTTTTTTAAAAAGCTTATTAGCAGCTATTTGTTTTTTTTTAGCATATAATAAAATATAAAATTAAAAGTTTTTATATATACTATTTATTTTATTAATTAAGCATTTAGCAATACTAAAAATTTATTGTTTAGCTAAGCTATAAAAACTTTTATATTAGTTTTTAAATAAAATATAATTTTATAAAAATAATTATTTAATTTTTAAAAAGTTTTAATAATAGTAAGTTTTTTTAGCTTTATAACATTATATTTTTTTTAAAGCTTTTTTATGTTTTAAATTTATATTTAAGTAGCTTAATAAATTTATTAACTTTTTAATATAAAATAGCATTTTAGCTAGTTTTAAAAACGTTAATTTTTAACTAAATAAGCTTTTTTATATAATTAAAAGTAATAAAAATAAAACCTATTATAATAGCTTTTTAAAGCTTTTTTATAGCTTTTTTTTATAGTTTTTTAAAGTAAAACAGCTTATTTTTCTATAATAAAACTATTAATAGTTTTATAATTATAGTATACTTTTAAATCTATATTTAGTAATATATTATTATTTTTAAAAAAAACTATACTTTTATAATGTTTTTATAAGTTTTTTACATAAAAACTTTTATTACTTTTGTTTTTATTAAGCTTTTATTATTAATATTATATATATAACTAATTATTTTAATTGTTTGTTTTGCTTATTTGCTTTTAAGTATACTAGCTATAATTTTAGCTAACTTAAAATTAAATAATATAACATTAAAATTTTTAAAATGTTTTAATATAAATTGCTTAATATTTAAAGTAACTTTATAATTATTATATTTAATAATAAGTTTTTTAACTATTATATTATTAAAAAAAAGCTTGCATTTTATTAGTAATATATTATATAAAACTTTTAATAATACTTTTAAAAATTAAGCTATTAAATTTATTGCTTTTTATAAAAAAGTAATTATTTAAAAAAAGCTTATTAGTATAAAAAAAGCAGTTATTATTTAGCTAAAAATAAAAAGTAATATTTAATTATATTTTAAAAATAAATTAACTATAAAAATTATTTTATATATTATAAACTTTTTAAAAAACTTATTATAACTTTAAAAAAAATTAGCATTATATATAATAATTACGTTTATTTTTATAGCTAAGTTAATTAATTAAACCTTTTTATTTTTTTTTGTATAAAAAACTAAGCGTTATAATATAAACTATAAGCTTTTTTAAAAACGCTATGCTTAAATTAAGTTTTTAAAACTTTTATAGTAATGTTTTTTAAAAGCTTAAAAATTAAAATGCTATAAATTTGCTATGCTTTATAAAAAATTGTTTTAATTTTATAAAAAGAAAAAATTATATTATATATCTTTTTTATTTTAAAAAAGTTTTAAAAAAGTGCTATTTTTTTATAATACTATATTTTAGTTAGTAATGCTGCTTTTTGCTAAATAAAGTTAATTATATAAAGCTTTTCTAAAAAAATAACTAGTTGTTTAATAATTAATTAAGTACTTTTAAAAGTAGTATTAAAACGTAAATATATGTTTTAATAAATGCTATTTTATTAAAATAACGTAAGATTTTCTAAATAATAGCTTGCTTTTTTTAAAGCTTGCTTTTTTTACTTATAAAATCTAAATAAAACAATATTATTAAATAGCATATTATTTTTAAAATAAATTTTTTAATTTTTTGTTTTATATATTATATTTAAAATTATTGTTTTATTTTTTATTAATTTGTTAGTTTTTAAAGCTTAAAAGTTTAATAATGCTTAAGTTAAAGTTATAATTAAGTTATTTTTACTTTTTAATTTATATGTAAAATTTTTAGTTTTTGCAATTATTAATCTTTTAGTATTTTTTTGCTTTAGTGCTTTTTTTATTATAATTAAAAGTATTTAAGTAATTAATTATTATTAAAAACAGCATAAACTTTTTTATTATTTTATATTTTTAAGTTTTTAAAAAGTTTAATATTTTATATAAAAAAAGTTAAAAAAGCTACTAATATTATATTATTATATAAGTTTTAATTTTTTTAAAAGTTTATATTTATATATTTTTTTAAATTATATTTTTTTAATTTTATTTTTATTTTTTTTTGTTAATTATTAAATTTCTTATTTAAAGTTTAATATTTTTATGCTTTATATAGCTTATTTATTAAGCTAATAGTTTAGCAAATATATATTAGTTTTTTAGTTACTAATAATTTTAAGCTTTTAAATTTAGCTTTTTAATATAATTTATTATTAATATAATAATTTAGCTTGTTTTAAGTATTATATTAGCTATTATATAAAAGCTTTAAAAATATAAACTTATTTAAAACTTTATAATAAAGTTTATATTTAATAGTAAAAAGTAAATAGCTTATTTTTTACTAACTATATATAATAAAAAAAGCAGCAATTTTTTATTTATTTAAATAATAGTTTTTAAGCATTTTATATATTTAATAAAATTATTAGTTTAGTTAAATTTTTTTTAAGTTATATTTATATTTTTAGTAATAAAGCTATTTTTATTAATAAATAAATTTATAATAATATTAAACTACGCTTTAAAGTTAATAATTTTAATAATATTTTTTTTATAGATTTTGTTGTTTATTTTTATAATAAGCTTTAAATAAAGCTATATATATTTTTTTAGCTTTATAATGCTTAAAAATATAGCTAAAATATTTTGCATTTTTAGTAATAAAGCTAATATAAAACATAAATTTAAAAAGCTTAAATATTTTTAGTTAAAATAATTTATTAAGCTTAAATTTTTTTTATTATAAAACTTATATTTTAATGTTTTTTTAAATAAGTTTAAGCTATTACTGCTAGTATAATTATTATATTTTTTATAAATCTTTATTTTAAAAAAATTAAAAGTTTAATTAGCATTTTTTAAAGCTATTAATACTAATTATATTAGCTTTTAAAGCTTATTTTTTTTTTAGCACAATTAGCGCAAAATTAGCACTTAGTTAAAATTTAGCTAAAAATATTACTTTTTTTAAAAGCAGCATAAATATAACAATTAATAACTTTTGTTTTTTTAAGTTATTTTTAAATAATAAATATATAGTATTATATTAGTTTAAAATCTTAAAAAATATTTTATTAAACTTTAGCTTATTTTTTAATATTTAAAGATTTAAAGCAATATAAGCAAAAAATAACATTACTTAATTATTTTATTAGTTTTAATTATAAAAAACTTTTATTATTTTATAGCGTTGCTTTTTTAAAAAAGCAGCTATAAAGCTAAATTAAAGCATATAAATATATATAATAAAATTATTATATTTTATTTTTTTTTTATTTGCATTATTAAATAATTTAATAAAAAGCTAGTTTTATAAGTATTATTTAATAATTTATATTTATTAAGTTAACTAGCTATTTATAATATTAATTAAAAACTTTTTTATAGTTTTTTAATTATTAACTATTAAAATTTTATATTGTTTTTTAAAGAATTTACGCTTTTATAAAAAAAAACATTTTTTATGTTTATTTAAGTTAAAATTTCTTAAAATAAAGTTTTTAATTAAGCTTTATATTATAACTTATTGCTTTTTTTTTAAAAAATAAGTTATAGCATATTTAATTTAATCTATTAATTTAAATTTTTACTAAAGTTATTTAAAAATAATAGTATTATTTTTAGCATTAATTTAAGTATTTTTGCTGTTTTAAAATATAATTTAGCTTTTATTTAAGCAATTATTTAAATAAAAATACTAAAATATTTTAAAACTTTTAGTATAAAGTTCTTAAAAATAACATTTGTTTTTTTATTTAAAAAATTTTTAAACTTTTTAGCTTATATTTTTTTAAATTTTAAGCTTTTTTTTATAACTTTTGCTTTTTAAATCTTTTAAAGTTTTTAATAATTAAAACTTTTTAGTTTTAATAAAATATTTTACTTATAAAAATTATTATTCATTTATATATTTTTAATGTTAAATTAAATAAAAAACTCATTATTATTTAAATAAATTTTTTTAATTGTTTAATTTATAAAAGGCTTTTTTTTTTGTTTTTTAGGTTTTTTTTTACTTTTTGTTTAATAAAAAGCAGCTTTTTTAAATAAAAGCTTATAATAATTACTTTAAAACATATTTATGCTAATTTTTTTGCTTAATATATAGCTTTATAAAACTTTAGTGCTATTTTTATTATAAAAAATGCTTTATATAAAATTTTAATTTATTGTAATAAAGTTATTATTTAGTTTGCTATTTATTAAATTATTTTTTTTAATATTATAAGCTTTTGCTAGTTTTATTTTATAAAATATAAAAGTTTAATTATTAAACTTTTTATTTGAAAATTAATTTAATTATTTATTATTTAACTAATAAAGTTTTTTTTTTTTTAACTTTTTTGTTATTTTTTATTTTAGCATTTAAATTTTTATTATTTAAAACAAGATTTTTTTTTTTGCAGTTCATAATAAGCTTTTTGTTTAAATAGCTTATTATTGCTTAAAATAAAGTTATATATTTACTTTATTATAACATTAAAAATTTTTTTTTATTTTTGCTAATTTTTATAACTTTAAAAAAAACTTTTATATATTTAAAGCTTATAAAAAATTTTAGCTTTTTTAAACACTATTTAAAGTTTTAATATATAATGTTTTCTTTTTTTAATTTATAAGTAAAGCTATACTTATAAACTTAATAATTATTTATGCTATATTTTTAATAAATAGTTTTTTTTACTAAATAAAAATTATTTAATTTTATTTATTATAAAAATTTAAACAATTATTTGTTTTATTTTTGTTTTTTAAAGTTATATTTATTTTTTTATAAATATTTAAAAGTTATAGTATTAATACTAAATATTTGCTTTTTTAATAAGTTTATATTAATTTTATAATATTACACCTTTTTTGAATTCTTTACACTTAACTATAACTTTATAAGTTTGAGCTTAATTATTAAATAATTAAAATCGCTAAAATTAGCATAGCAACTTTTATTTACTAAGTAAGTTGCACTTTATTTACAAAGTGCAAATATAATAAACAACGAAAAAATAGTGTTAAATAACTTATTTATTAAAAATATAACTAACGTGCTACTAAAACTTATTAGCAATGTAACTATAATGCAGTAGCGTTTTAACAAAAAACATAAAGCTAATAAACTTTTTAGTGTATAAAAAATAGTTAACAAAATTATAAAACTAGTATTATAGCTGCTAATAGAAGAAAAAATAGCAAAAAGAATTTTTTTTTAAAAAAACGCAAAAAAAGCATAAATAACGCATACATTAAAAAAAGCCCAAAAAAGCTAGCAAAGCATAAAGCTTAACAATAAAAATAACTTTAATATATTTATAACTTGCTATAACTTAAATGCTACTATAAAAGCTAACTAAAAAAGCGTTAAAAATACTATTTAAAAGCTTTTTTAATAAACTTTGTTAAATATAAACACGCTAAAATTTTAAGCATAAATTGCAGCTTTATAGCTAGCTTATAACAATAAAGCAATGCTATTTAAACAAAACAAAGAAATATTAATTAAGGTTAAAAAATAAGCTAATAACTTTAAAAACAAAACACTAGCTAATATTATTAAGGCAATAAATATAGCGTTTATAAGTAGCAATATAATTGCTGCTAAAAAGCTATATAGCAAAAATATAGTAATTATTTTTAAAAAAGCAGTACTTTAAAAAGCTAAAAAAAAAAGTAAATTATAAAAGCTTTCGAAGAAAAATTAAAAGTATAACAAAAAAAAGCAGCGCTAATAATAAAAAGCATTTTAGCAAAACAAATTAAAGTAATACATTTAAACGAAAACTTATTGCAATTATTACGTAGCAAACACCTTAAAGTTATAAAATGCAAAAAAATGTTATTTAAAAACATAAAAGCTAGATTTATATTAATATTATTATATATAAGCAGTATTATAATAGCTAAAACAATATATAAAAACAGCTTTTTATAAAAAGTTTAGCTATTTAATTGCAAACTTTTTGCTATAAAGCTTAAAGTTATATAGTGCTTTAATTGCTATAAATATAGTTATATAGCTAAATATTATTGCAAAAACTTAAAGTATAACTATTGTTTAGCTTTAAAGCATTAAAAAAATAAAAAAAGCTGCTTAGTAAAAACATAAAAAGCAAAGCAAAAATATATAAACTACAAAAAAGCGCACGCAATATAAAATAAAGCTTGCTAAAAAAAAGTTAAACAAAAAAACAAAGCAAAAGCAGCATATATATTATAACCTAAAAGCTTTTAAAGTATTAAAAAAGCAGTAATAATAAGCAAAAAAGTAAATAAAAATAGTTTAAAAATGCTAATAATATTAGCATTTATAAAGCTAAATAAAAAAAAGTTACTAGCAAAAAAATAATAAACTAGCAATGCAAGCAAAAACTTATTTTTATTAACTTAATAATATATAACATTATTTTTTAAAACATTATAAAATTTAAAAGCAATATAGTATATATGCTATAAAATAACAGCTTTAATTATATAGTAGTTTAAAAGCTAATAATTAACAAATATAGCAATATATATTGCTTTAATAATAGTAATTATTAGGTTATTTAGTTAAAAAGTAAAGCTACGTTATATATAAACAAAAAAATTGCAATAAAAACGCTAGTAAAAAACGTTAATAAAAACTAAGCAAAAGTTATAATAAGCAGCAATAATTTAGCAATATTTTTATAATTAATATATTTGCTAAATTAAAAAAAAACAGTTTAGCATAGTTTGATTTAAAAAATATATAAAACAAGCAAGCTAAAAAAACGCTATATATTTATAAGTAACTTTAACTTTTACTATTTATTATAAAACTTAAAAAACAAAAAAAGCTAAAAAGTAAATAAACTGCTTAAGTTTACTATATAATAAGATTTTATATTAGCTATTTTTTAAAAAAAAATAACTAAAACAAAGCATAAATAAAAAAGCTTAATAATAAACTTAATATAAATATTTAGTAATTTAGCTACTATTTATTAAAAAAACTTAAAATAGCTAAGTTTTAATTATAAAGCATTAAAAGTTATAATTAACTTAAAAGTAGTTCTGCAAAAATACTTAAAAAAAGCAGAAAAATAAAACTAGCTTAAATTAAACAAAAATAAAACAGCTGCAAAAACAAAAGCTATTATTATAGAAATATATATGCTATATATATTTAGCAAGCTAAATAATGCTTTTAACTTTTTAATTTAACAACTAATAAAAATAGCAAATAAAATAACGCTTAAAAAAACTATAAAAAAAAAACACTAAGCATTACTTTAATAATTTCTAAAAGTAGTTAAAACAGAAAAAAAAGCAAAACAAGCGTACTGCAAGTTTTAAAGCAAAAAAACTAAAGCAGCATAACAAGCTTTTAAAAAAAAAAAAAAAGCTTTTAGTAATAAAGTAAAAAAAGCATAAAAATATAACTAAAAACAAGCATTTATAAAAGCATTTAAGAATTTTAAGTTATTATAAAGCTTAGCTAAATAAATAAAGTTTGCTTATAAGTTAGCTTTAAGAATTACTGCAATTTTACTGCTAAAACAAACAAAAAATAAGCTACTTTTTATTAATACTTTTAAAAAAAAAACAGCTTTATTAGTAAAATACTTTTTTTTTATACTACTAGTAAATTTATTTAATATACTTAAAAAAAACCTAACTTATAATAGCTACTAAAAATTTATAATTAATATTAATACAAAAAAAAAAAACATAATATTATGAATATAAAAATTAGCGCTATAAAAAGCGCTAAAAAATAACTTGCTATTTAATAGCTTTTTTAAAGCTTATAAACTTGCTTTAGCAAAAAAAATAGCAATATTATATATTGCTAGCTTTTTACTAAAGTACTACTTAGTGTAATTTAAGCAAACAAAAATAATAATTATATTTAAACCTAAAAGGTTAAAAAAAAACTAAAAAAACAGCTAAAAAGTAGCGTTTTATTACGTTTATTTATATAGTAAAAAAAGTGCTAAAAAAAAAGCTATATTACTATATAGTAAAAATAGCTAAGCAAAAAAGTCTTTTATTAAACAACTAAATAAGTAATAAATAAAACAAATTAATAAACATAGTTATTAAACTAGTATTAAAAACAGCAAAAAAAACAATTAGCAAAAAAAGTATAGCGTTTTTACTACAGCTAAATATTATAAAAACTTTTAATATTATTAATAAAGAAAAAATAATATATATTTTATAATAAAAGAACTTTTTTTTTTAAATAGTTATATAAGTAAACTTTTTTATATTAAACTATATAGTGCATTTTTGCTTTAATAAAGTAATATTTTAGCTAATAGTGCTAAAAGCTAAAGTTCTTTAAAAGTTCTTATTTTTATTTTTTTTTTTTTTATATATATTTTAATACTTTATAATAATTTTATTATGCATTAAAAGCTAATAATAGTTAGCTTTATTAATAATATTAACTTTATTATAGCAAACTTAAAATATAAAGCAAAATTACAAAGCTTTAAAAGCAGCATAAAAAACATATAAAAGTTAAGCAAAATAACATAAAATAAAGTTTATACTGCAAAAAAGCAAATTAATGCACTTTTTTAGCAATAAAACAGTGCTTATATAAGTAGTATACTTTTTTAATGCAATAGTATACCTAAAAAATAATACAAAGTTTTTAAAAGTATAATTTAATAAAAACATAAAATAAAAAAAACACTTAGTAAAGCTTAAAAAAAAACTAAACATTTAGTTATATATAATAATTAAGCTATAAAACTTTACATAAAGTAGCAATATAGCAAAAGCAAAACAAGTATATATTGCAATAATATAAAATACTTTAGCTTATAGCGCAATAACTTAGCATAAAAACTTTAAAAAAAATAAAGCAAAAAGCATTATTAATTTGCTAGCAGTAATTTAAAATAAATGCTTTAAACGTATAGCTAAAGCTTTTAAAATAACTAAAATAAAGCACTTAAAAATTAAAATAAAGATCTTTTTTATTAATTTGTATTTTAGCAGTAAAGCAATAGCTTATAAGCATTACATAAAAAGTTTAGTAATTAAAAAATTAATCTAAAAAGCAACAAAAAAAATTAAAACTTTTATTTAAAACATAAAAGCTTAAAAAGCTAAAAACTAAACAAAAAGCAAGCTTATAAATAATAGTAAAAGCATAGCTAAAAAAGATTTAACGCTAGCTTTAAACTTTTAGCAAAAAAAGTAATTAAAAAAAAAAACTTAAAATTATACTAAAAAAAAAATAAATAAGCAAATAAAGCTAAACTAAAATAAGTAATAGCTACTTAATAATAGCTAAGCAAAAGCTTAGCAAAAATAAAGCTTTTAAAAAGTATAGCAAATTATTAAAGCATAAAGCAACTATAATAATATAAATATGCACTAAAAAAATAGAGCTAAAGGCGTTTTTACACAAAAAAAAAGTTTTAAGCTTTTTTATATCTTTTTATAAATGCGCAAAAAAAAAAAAAACCTTTTAATATATAATCTTACGTTATAACTTACTAAAAAACAAAAAAAAGCAGCTATAAAAAAGCTTTATAGCTAAACTACTATAAATTAATAAAAACTTATAACTAGCTATAAAAAAGCTTAAAGCTATAAATAATATTATAAAATAGCTACTTATTATTAACAAAATAGCAATATATAATAAAGCAGTTAAAATAAAAGAAAATAAAAAGAAAAAAAAAAAAGCAGAAAATAAAAAAAAAACTAGCAAAAAGAGCAAAAGTGCTCTTTTAAAGGTCCTAAAAAACAAGAAAAAAGCTTTTGTGCGCTTTTTAAAAAAGCAAAAGGTTTAAAAGCTTTAAAAAAAGTTCTTTTGCTTTTTAACTATTATTTTCTGTTTAGCGAGCTAGTTAATAAAAACTAGTTGTTATAAGGTAAAAGAACTTCGAAGTAGCGGCGTAAATATTGTTGCATAGGGTTTTTATCCGGCTTTTTGTACGGTTTTACCTATAGGTACACAAGTAGAAAAACCGCGCTACAAAACAGCATAGCGGGTTATTAATAATAATAATAATTTATAATATTATAATGCTTATAGTTCTTAATTAATTAGCTAAACATATTAATTTTATAGCTTTTTTAGTATTTTTTTTAGTTCTTTGTTTATAATTACTACGTTTTTTTATTTTAATTTTAATTACTATATTTATTAAATAATATTATTTATGTTTTGATTATAAATAAAATATTAAGCTAATTTTTGTTATGATTAAGCTATTTAGGTACTTTAGCACATATTATAAGTTACATGTATATATAAGATATCCTTTCTATATTTATTTTATAGGAGTTTTTTCCTTTTTTTAAGCTTTAGTTTTGTTAAATACTTACTATAAAACTAAAGATATATTAACTATTATACTTAACCTTTAATGCTTTATACCTTTTGTAATAATTTTAAAGCTTTTTAAAATAAGGTTACTTATAATACTTTGTTATACTACAGAATAGCTAAACACTAACTAATTATACAAGCTAATATTATTTCTAATAGCCTTTTTTTAAGACAAACTTTAATAATGAACTAAAAACGAACTTAGCACGAATTATTCTTAAAACTAAGCTTAAGCAAATAATAATTACTTAGTGCTTTAGGTGCTAATATTTAACTGTTATAAACATAAATTACATAACTTTTAGCTAAAATTGAAAAGCTAAAACAGCAAATTATGCAGCAAAAAAATAAAAGCAAACAAGTTGCTTTAAAATTAAAAACAGCTTGTATTACTTTTACTTTATAATCGAATAAACAAGAAAACTAAGGAATAATATTTTTAAAAAAACAAAAGAACTTTTTAAACTTTAAAAAACAATTTTGCAACTTAGGTTAAAAACAAAGACATAAAAATTCTAGTAATAATAACAACCCTTTATTTTCTAGCTTTAATAAAAAGCATAATTAAAGAAAACCTAAATACTAATTATGTTAAAATTGCTTACATTACTATTAATACTACTTATTTAAAAATGCTAATTTTAGCTAACTATTAAAGTTTAACTATAACTTTTTTAGCATAAAATTTACTTATTAATGCTAGCTAAAGTAAATAAAAGAACTTTAAACTATTTTTAAAGAAGCTAATTAGAAATTTTATTATAATAAAAATAAAATTTTATATGCGTATAGCAATATAAACTAAAACTATAAAAATGCTTATTAATTAGCATTATAAAAGTTATTAACTTTAGAAAAAAAACAATTTAAAACTAACTAAAAAATGTTTTTAAATTAAATTAAAACTTTGCTTAAGCAGTTTGTTTTTTTATAAGCTAACATAAGCGTACAATTAAAACAAGCAAGTTAACAAGCTAACTAAAACTTAAAACTGTTTAATTAATACTTTATTAATATTAAACTTTAGAATGTTTGCTAAAACAAAAGCAAAAAAGCTTTGTTATATTACTAAAAACTAAGTATATTATTTTAGTAAAAACTAATGAACTATTATAACTTACTGCTAATTATACGAGCTAATATAGTTAATGCTATATAATAATATTAAGAACTAATAACTAAAGAACAATGCTTAAACTGCAGTAAAAAAAAACTAAAGTTAAACGTTATTTAAATTACTAGTAAATTAACCTTAAATACTAAGCAAAACTAAACTAGTAATTAATACATTAATACTAGCTGCAGAAATAATAATACTAGTTTTAATAGTTAAAACTATTTTTGCAGAAGCAATAATTATAATAATAGCTGCAATAATAATAACTAAAAATTTTATAAAAGCAATAATAGCTATAAAGGTTAGAACTAATACTGTAAAAGCAATAATAATAAAGGTTATAGCTAGTATTAAAACTAAAAATATATAAACAACTAAAGTAATAACAATAATATTTATACTTTGAAAAACTGTTATACTTTTAAAACTTTTCTAAATTAACTTTAAAATAATAATAAAAGTAGTTTAAATTTAAACTTTTATAAAAACCTTACTTGCTATAGCTATAAATAACTTAGCTATATTGCTTTTAATTGCTTTTAGCTTAAAAGTAATAATAATAATAGCAATAATAAAAACAATAGATTTAATAGTTATATTAGCTATAATAATAATATTACTTAAAAACAAACTATTTAAAAAATCTAAGTAAATAAAAACTAGAACATAAATAAAAAAAACTAGAAATAGCAATTAAAGTTTTATATACCTTTTTTATAAAAGCTATAGTACTATAACTTAAAAAACAAGTAGTAAGCTTAATATTAATTATATTAGCTATAAGTTTTAAGCTAAAGTTATTACTTTATATACTTATTTTATGCTGTTTTTATACTTTTTGTACTATTTATTTTGTTAGCTTTATAAAACTATTTGTTAAAACTTATATTAATTTTGATTTATGTGCTAAATATAACTGTATTAATTTTATTTTTGCTTTTTATTATAAATTATAGCAAGTATTTTTTTATATATTTATATTATAGCATACTGCTAAAAATAGATTTCTTATTTATAAAGCTTATTAAATTGTTTGCAAATTAACTAATAGTTATAGTATTACTTGCAAAATTAAGCGTGCATATATAGCTATTAATTATAACTATTGCTTTAAAAGCAGCCTTTTTTTACTATTTTAAATTACTTTAAAAAATAAAAAAATTATACTAAATTTAAGCACTAATTAATAGTTTTTTAAATTATGCTGCTTTTAAGTAAAAGTATTTAGCTTAACTAAGTTTGCGAAAGCTTGCTAAAACTAAGCTTGCTGCTACGTTATTATTTAACTACTTAAATTTATATAGCTTAAAAAATTAAAAAAAAGCCTTAGTTATTTTAATTTTATAGCAATTCTAAAAAAGTTTTATAATTTATTTAAGTTTTTTAATATTAATAAAGCAAATATATTGCTATAATTAAAGCAAAAAAACTTTGCTATTAAGCTAAAAAAAAATATAGTTGTACTTTATTTTTTTATATACTTATTAGCTTAAAATAAGCTAAAAAAACTATAAAAATAGCTTAATAAAATGCTAAAAGCAAAGAAAATTAAAAAGTTTACTAGCTTTATTAGCGCTTTAATTTTTTTTATACTTAAAAAAAATAAAAGCTTATGTTTATATATAAACTATAAAAAACTTAATTAAGTTATGCGTAAAAATTAATACATTTTACTATTTATTTTAAAGCTGCTTAATAGAATTTTAAGAGCTAAAATCTTTAGCAAAATTAACTTTAAAAACGCTTATTATTATTTATATATTTAAAAAAGAAATAAATAAAAAACAGCGTTTTATATATGTTATAGCTACTATAAATTTCTAGTTATGCTTATAGGTTTATTAAATGTTTTTGCTACTTTTTAGAGTTATATATAAAAAGCACTTAATAATGTAATAAATATATTTTATATTGTATATTTTAATAATATGCTTATTTTTTTCTTAAATAAGAATTTTTATATAAAATATGTTTAAAACATTATTAAAAAGCTATAAAAAGCAAAATTATATGCTAAGCTATTTAAGTGCTAATTTTATTAAAAAAAAATTAAATTTTTAAGTTATATTATTTTTAGCTAAAAAATTAAAATAAACTTTTTATATATAAACATTATTTAATAATAGCTTATATTAAATATTTATTAGGCGTTATAATAATTTTTAAGGTTTTATAATTTTTATTGCTGTTTTATAAACAGGTATTCTTATATTGTTACGCTTTTGTTTAAGTATTTAAAAAAAAACGTAATAAAAACAAAAAAAAGTTAAATTTTTTTAAATAATTTTAGAAAAAAAGCTTTTAAGAACTTTTAGGATGCATTTAAGCAAGCTATTTTTTTTATATATTTTAACTTTAAAAAACAAATATTGCTAAAAACTAATTTTTTTAAAGTAGCTTTTGTAAAAAATCTATTCTAGCAAAATAATTAAAGCATTTTTAAATTAGTTATGTTTTATTTTTAAAAGCTATTTAAAAAAAAAATGTAGTATAGTATGCTTAACTAAAAAATGCTTGCAATAATAAATTGCTTTAAGCATTAATAGCATTATTTATAAAGAAGCAATTTATTAATTAAAATATTAACTAACTATATTAACTTTTAAGCGTTTATAAAAATGCTAAAGCTTAATAAAAAGCAAGCTTGTTAATATTTATTATTAGCTTTTTTTAATTTTATTATTAAATATTAAGCAAGTAAAAAAAATAAAGCTAATTTTTTTTTACGCTATTTTAATTATATAGCTATTTTGCTTAGTAATATTAATATTTTTTTAACGTTAAAAAAAAAAGTTGTAGTAATATAGTAAGTTAAAATTTTTAATTTATATTTTAGTGCTTAAGCTAAGGCTTTATATTTTAAAGCTACACTTGCTAAAAAAGCTTTTTTTATTTAAGCAGTTATATGTTTACGTGCGTAAATAGCTGCAAGCTTAAAGAAATTAAAAAATCTAAAAGCTTTTAAAAGGCTAAAAAACTTTATTTAAAAGGTTTAAAAAAGAAACCTTAAATATTATGCAATTATAAAACAATTAAAGGTAGAAAAGCTTATAAATCTTTAATAGTTAATAAAAAAATCTTTAGTTTGCTATAAAAACAAAATCTATATTTTTTTTAAAAAAGCTATACATTTTTAACTTATTAAGCTATACTATAATAATCTTTTAGCTAAACATTTTAGCTAAAGCTGCACTTTAGAACTATTATAACAAAAGTTTTACTAAAGCAATATAAAACTAAATATTAAAAAGTATATGTAAAGCTATATAATTTACTTTAAAACTAAAGTAAAATACTACTAGAAATACAGTAAACTTAATGCTTTATTAATACTTAGTAAATTTATATAAAAGCTATTTATAAACTTTATTACAGGTTTATTAAAAACCTTTTATAAAAAAAAACTAATTAATGCTATTTTTATTATTATAAATAAATTTACTAAGCTTATATATTTATTTCTAGTTAATACTATTATAACTTTAGTTAAGCTAGCAGTTTTATTTTACTATAAAATTAAATATATTTATAATAGTTTAAAAAGCATTGTTTTTAATAAAAGTTCTGTTTTTATTAGCTAATTTTGGTTTAATTTATGCTATTATTTAAAAGTTAAGCAAAGACTTTTAGTAGTATTTTATCTTAAAACTAATAAACAAACAAAACAAATAAACTAAATAATTAAAAGTTATTTTAGGTGCTTTATAAATAGTAAACAAACTAATTAGCTTTAATTTTTACTTTAAGCTTTTTTTGCTATAAATTCTGCTATTAATTATATAACTAAACGATTATTTTTTAAAGCTTTATATAGTTATATACTAAAATTTTGTTTGTTTATTAAAAACAACTTTATATTAAAAAAGATCTTAGTTATATAAAAACGTTTTAATAAGTTATAAACTATTAAAAACAAAATAACAAAGCAATAGCAAATTATAACTAATAAATATATAGAATACTATAATAATAAATATAAACTTATAACTTTTAAAACTAGAGATTTAGTAGTACTATTAATAAAAAATATTAAGTTTAAAAATAAAAAATTAACGCTTAAGTTTATTAAACCTTTTTAAATTCTTTTTATAATTAGTTTATAAGCATATTATATTAGTTTTTTAAAATAATATAGCTATTTTTATTTTGTTTTTTTAATTTAGCTGCTTAAGCTTTAAAAAGCTAAACATAAATATAGTTTGCTTATGTTAAACTTTAAAAATAAATTAAAAAAATAAAAAGTTAAAAATATAATAAGTAAAATAATTTATAATAAAAAAGAATATTATTTTATTAAGTAAAAAAGCTAGCTAACTAAATATAATTAATAAATATTTATTATTAATATTATAGCTTTTAAAGCAATTAAAAATTTTAAAAAGCGCTTAAGTTATAAAAAAAAAGCAAAGCTATTAAGCTAACAAAATAGTACTAATTTATTATTAATTTAGCTATAAACTAAAGCTTAAATATATTATATATATTAATTAGTTATTTTTTTGTTTTTAATTATATAATAAGAATTATACTTATTATTTTAGGTTTTAAAATACTTATGCTTTATTAATAAGCTACATGTAAAAACGCTATAAACAAGTTATAATATCTTTACAAAAAAGCTTTAAAACATTAATTATTAAACTTTAAAACATTTTTATATTAAAAAAAGCTAACTAAATATTTTTATTTATGCTTATTAGTAATAATTAATATAGCTTTATATATATTTTTTTTAAAAAAAATAAAAGCAGCTTTTTAAGCTGCATATTTATAGTTTAGAACTTATATTTTAAGTGCAATTAAATAAGCATATTGCTAGCATTAAAAATAGTTTTAATTTTATTAAAAAACCCTATAAAATTAGTTTAAATAAAGCTATTTATAGCGCTTATATAAAAAAGCTTAATAGCTTAGTAAACTAAAGATTTATGCTTTACTACTAAATGCTTATATTTAGCATAATGTTTTTGCATTACTAATTGTTAGCTAAACTTTATATAAAATAAAAATAAAATTATTTACCTTTATATTGTTAATTTTGCTAATTAATTAGAACTAAGCTTTATAAGTTAATAAAAAACGTAGAAATACCTTTAAAAAGTAAAACTATATAGCTGCAAAGTTAATATAATAATTATTTAAAGTTTTTTAAATAATAGCGCAATTTTTATTTATAATAACTTTTTTATAGTTGTTTTTTTAAGGAATAAAAAAATAAATAAACTAATTTAACAATTTCTAAATATATATTATATTAAAATATAATATAGCAAGTAGCTAACTTATTAATAAAACTAATTTAAAATAAATATAAATTAACTTATAAGCTTGCATAAAGTATAGCTATTTATATAGCTTATATAAGCTGTTACTTCTAAGTTTTTAAATTTGCAAACTATATTTAAAAACAAGCTATTTTTTAGCTAAAATGCTTTTTTAAAACGCTTAAAACAAAGCTAATATATTAACAAACTACTTAGGATTATTGCTTTTTTAATAGTTTTATACTTTTTGTTTTTAGCTTTAGTAATTTATTTGCAAAGTTTATAAATAAAAGTTACTATAAAAATAAGCTAACGTTTAGCTAGCGTAAAAACTTTAATATTTATATTAAAATTAAACTTATTTCTTGCATTATTTATATTAAAATTACGTAGAACAGCATTTAAATTTTTATTTAGATTTATAAGGTTTAAATTATCTTTATTTTTATTTTTATTTTTTTTTTTTTAACCTATAAAAAGCTTAATAGTATTTACATCTTTATTAGAATTAAAGCTATTTTAAAAGAAAAGCAAACTATTAAAACTCTTATTTTTATTACTAAAATTATTAAACTTCTAGCAAAAAAGTTCATTAAAGTTTTGTTTTATAGTAAAATTAAACTTATTTCTAAATAAATTTAGGCGTAAAGCAAGTTGCAATAATTTTCTACGTTTATATTTATAACTATAGCTTTAATTATAACTGCGTTTATGTATATTACTTTTAACTACTGCAAGTTTAAGCAATATAATTATAATACAAATAATAATTAAAAAAGAAGCAGAAAAAATGTGAAATAAGTATAAAAATAGCAGTAGTAAAATGTATAGCTAAAACTGATTGTTTAGCAGCAGCTAAAAAAAAAAAAAAAAAAAAAAAAAAAAAAAAAAAAAAAAAAAATAAAAAAAATAAAAAACTAAAAAAACAATAAAAAATTTTAAATAATTATAAAAATATCATTTTTAAAATTTTTTTATAAAAATTTTTTTTTTTCATCAGATAAAAAAAAAAAAAAAAAAAAAAAAAAAAAAAAAAAGAACACATAGCAACAAAAGTATAAGCGTAAAACCTGCTATAAATATAGCATAAAACAAACATAACTTAATACATAAATATAAGCATAAATATATAAGTATTTTAACTACTATACTATACAAGCATTTTATTTAACATACTATATTTATGCTTAATTACTTTATATTACTTTACTTTACTACTTATACTTAAGATTAATTATTTTAATTAATTTTATTTATATATAGGTTAAAGACAACTTAATTAAAAAAAGAAAAATAGTTATTATAATTAAGCTACTTAAGTACTTTAGCATATATCATAAGTTACATATATATATAAAATATTTTTCTTATACCTATTTCATAGGAGTTTTTTCTCTTTTTTAAGCTTTAGTTTTATTAAATACTTACTATAAAACTAAAGATATATTAACTATTATACTTAACCTTTAATGCTTTATACCTCCCGTAACATTTTATTTATTATTTTTTAATAATAACTGTTTTAATAGCTAGTATAATTATATTAATAGCTAGTTTAATAGCATTAATAATAATATATAAAAGCTTATTAAAATTATAATTATATAAATAATTAATTTTTTTTTACGTTTTGTGTGCTTTTTTTGTTTTTTTAAAGTAAAAATTTAGCTTAAATTTTTTATTAATTTAGCTATTTAATATTTTATAAAAGTTTTTATAAAACATTTTATTTAAGTTATTATATAATTTTTTAAAAAACTTTATTATTTTATTAATAATATTTTAATTTAGCTTTTTAAATAAATTTTAAATAAATTAAAAATTAAAATAATAGTTTTTTTAAGCTTTAATATTTTTAATATATATTTAATGCTAAAAAAAATAAGTTTTAAAATTAATAAAGTATATAACTTTTAAGCAAGCTTTACAATTTTGTAATATAATAATAATAAACTTATTTTGCTTAAAGTTTTAAAGCTTAAACTTTTGCTTAAATAGTTTATAAGCTTTTATTTATAATAAACAATTTTTTAATATTATTTTTACTATTTTTTTTGTTTAAAAATATTATAATAAATAAAAACTTATTTAATTTTATTAATATTTTTAAAGTACTTTATATAAAAAAAAACATTTAAATTATTTAGCTATTTGTTTATTTTTAACTTATTAAATAATAAATACTAGTTTAATTTTAAGTTAAAAAGCATAAATAATAGCTTAATTTTAATATTATGCTTATTATTAAAATAGCTTAAACTAAATAAAATTGCTTTAATACTTTTTAAAAATAATAAGTTAGTTATTTTTATTTTTTTTGTTTATAAGTAGTTTTAATATTTTTTATATATTAAAATAAAAAAATTTAATAATTTATTATAATTAAATTACTTAATTAAGCTATAATTTTTAAACTTTTAAGCTATATAATAAATTAAAATAAAGTTTATATAAAAGTAATAAAAAAAATAAGCTATAAAAAATAATAAAAATAAACTAAATAAAAATATAAGTTTAAAAAAAAAAATATAAAATGCTAAAAGTTTTTAAATATGTTAAGTATTTAAGTTTTTTTATGCTATTCTTTTAGATTTTTTTTTTAAAAAACTTAATAATTTTTTTTATTTATGTTTATAAAAACTACTAGTTTATTTTTTATAGCTTTTTAAGTTTTTTTTTAAATGCTTTTATATTTTTATTTTTTATGCGTTTTTATTTTTTTATATACTTTATAACGTTTAGTTTTTTTGTTTTTTAGTTTAACTTATTTTATTTTATATAAGTTTTATTAAGCAAGCTTTATTTTTTTATAGCTTTTTATTTATAAAAATAGTATGCTTTTTTTTTTTTAAAAAAGCTTTTTTATTTAATAATAAATGCTATAAAAAAGCAATAGTTATATTTTATATAAAGTTTTTAAGCAATAGTTAGCTTATATTTAAAAAACTTTGCTTTTTATTTTTTAATAAAAAACTATATTAGCTTAAAAAACAAAATGTATTTTTAATTATTAATAGCTTTATATATTAATATATAAACTTAAATTTATTTAATATAAATAAACGTTAAATTTGCTTGCATTATAGCTATTTAAAAGTTTTAATAACTTTTATTTTTTTTTAAGCTTATTTTTTGTTTTTTTTTGTTTATATAAAAGTAATTATGCTTTTTTTTTTTAAAGCATTAGCGTTTTAGCGAAAAAACTTTTTTTTAGGCCTTTAAAAGCTTTTAATAAATAGTTTTTTAGCTATGCTATTTTAAAGATAATATTAATATTTTAATATTTAATTGTTATTTTATTAAAAAAAATAAAAATGCTTTATAAACTAAGCTAAAAAAAACAGTTTAATATTTTTATACCTTTGTTTTAAGCTTTATTAATTAAAAGCTATTAGCTTAAATGTTTATTATTAATTATAATTAAGCTGCTTATATTAAACAAGTTTTGTTTATTATTAGCTAAAATAGCTAAATATAATATATTGCAACCTATATATAAAAATTATAGCAATTAATAAATAAATAAATTAAATATATAAGTTAGCAATAATAAATCGCGCGTTTATTAGTTTTATAGTATTATTTATTACAAGTAAATAAATTAGCTTTACTAAAAACACTAATAAAATTAAGCAATATAATTGCGTAAAATTTATTATATTACTTTAATTGCAAAAAAATAAGTTATAACTTATATATTTAAGCAATTAAGCTATATATAAATTAAGAAATAAAACAATTAATTAAAAGTTTATTTAATAATATAAATAAAGCAACTATAGCTATTTTTTATTATAATATGCATAATAGTTAAAACTATATTTCGAAGTTTAGCGCAATACTTATACTTTTATTTTTATTATATAACTTAGCTTAAACTTACTTTAGCTAGCTAATTAGCTTATTTAACCACTTTACTTTACTTTAATATATATTATAACGTTTAGTTTTTTTGTTTTTTAGTTTAGCTTGCTTTATTTTATATAAATTTTATTAAGTAAGCTTTATTTTTTTATAGCTTTTTATTTATAAAAATAGCATGCTTTTTTTTTTTTTAAGGCTTTTTTATTTAATAATAAATGCTATAAAAAAGCAATAGCTATATTTTGCATAAAACCTTTAAATAATAGCTAGCTTATATTTAAAAAGCTTTACTTTTTATTTTTTAATAAAAAATTATATTAGCTTAAAAAACAAAATATATTTTTAATTATTAATAGCTTTATATATTAATACATAAACTTAAATTTATTTAATATAAATAAACGTTAAACCTGCTTATATTATAGCTATTTAAAGATTTTAGCAACTTTTATTTTTTTAAGCTTATTTTTTGTTTTTTTTTGTTTATATAAAAGCAATTATGCTTTTTTTTTTATAAAGCATTAGCTTTTTAGCAAAAATTTTCTTTTTTTAAGCTTTTAAAAGCTTTTAATAAATAGTTTTTTAGCTATACTATTTTAAAAATTATATTAGCATTTTAATATTTAATTGTTGTTTTGCTAAAAAAAATAAAAACGCTTTATAAGTTAAGCTAAAAAAAATAGTTTAATATTTTTATATATTTGTTTTAAGCTTTGTTAATTAAACCCTGCTAGTTTAAACGTTTATTGCTAATTATAATTAAGCTATTTATATTAAGCAAGTTTTGTTTATTATTAGCTAAAATAGCTAAATATAATATATTATAACTTATATATAAAAATTATAGCAATTAATAAATAAATAAATTAAACATATAAATTAGCAATAATAAATTATACATTTATTAATTTTATAGTATTATTTATTATAAATAAATAAATTAGTTTTATTAAAAACACTAATAAAATAAAGCAATATAATTATATAAGATTTATTATATTATTTTAATTATAAAAAAATAAGTTATAACTTATGTATTTAAGCAATTAAGCTATATATAAATTAAGAAATTAAACAATTAATTAAAAAGCTATTTAATAATATAAATAAAGTAATTATAGCTATTTTTTATAATAATATGTTTATTAATTAAGTTTATATTTTAAAGTTTAGCATAATACTTATATTTATATTTTTATTATATAACTTAGCTTAAATTTACTTTAATTAGTTAGTTAATTTATTTAATTACTTTACTTTACTTTAATATATATAAAATATCTTTTTTATATTTACTTTATAAAAGCTTTCTTTTTTTTTCAAGCTTTAGTTTTATTAAATATATATTATAAAACTAAAGATATATTAACTATTATATTTAACCTTTAAAACTTTATATTTCTTATAATAGTAAAACTTATTATATGTATTATATATAAAAGTTATAATTAATAACTAGTTATTTTAATAGCTTTCCTAATAATAAAAATAAAAAAATTTTGCTATAATAAAATAAAAAGAAAATTAAGTAATAAAATAATAAAGTTATTTAAATTATAAAGTATAAAAAAAAAAAAAAAAAAAAAAAAAAAAAGAAATAATTAGTTTTAAAACGTTTAAAATAATGCTACTATTTTTATTGCTATTAAAAAAGCTTAAATTATTAAAACTAAAAAAACTTTAAAATTAAAAACAAACAAAGAAAATATAAAAAAAAAGAAGTTTTAGTTTAAGTAGTTTAAAATTTATAATATTATTATTATTTAAATTTAAAAAAGCAAAGCTATTTATATATAGTAGTTTTAAAAATTGCTTAAATAAAAAAGTAAAAAATAGTAATAATACTTAAAAGTAAATAAAAAAAATTTAAATAATTAAAAATAAAACATTTATAAAAAAAGAATATAAGCAAAATTAACTATAAATAAAATAATAGTAGTATAAAAGCAAATTAAATGTTAAAAATAATAACATAAAAACATAAAAATATATAAATATTAAAGTATTTTTATTAAAAAACAAATTAAAAAAAAATATATATAAAATTAACTAAAAAGTTTAATAACTTTTTATTTTAGTTTAATAATTTATTATGTTTAAGCTTTTTTATGTTTTTATTAATTATATTTTATAATAAATAAAAATATAATAATTAAGCTATAAAAAAAACAATAAAGCAAATAAAAATAATAATATAATAAATAAAAGCGCTAAAAAAAAGCAAGCAAAAATAATAATATAATAAATAAAAGCGCTAAAAACAAACTAAAAAAGCATTAAATAAACATTAAACAAACATTAAAAAATAAGCTTAATAATAATATATAACTTAAAAAAAAATAAGCTATAATAAAAATATAAATGCAATAAAAATAAAAAATAAAAAATAAAAAAAAAATAACAAAAAAAAAATTTATAAACAAATTTTTATAATATGCATTAAAAAAGTTATAATGTTATAAAAAAGTTATTATATAAAAAAAATAATAAATTAAGCAGTAAAAAAAAATAATTAGCTTTAAATAAAGCAATATAAAAGTATTATTATGTTAATATAACAGATTTATTATATATTAATATAACAGGTTTGCCTTTAGAGTTTTGATTTGCAAGTAATAATAAGATCTTTAACAGTAGTCCGTTAGGAAGGTTTTTGGAGTACTTCTATTATTATGCATTAATAAAAGTCTTAAAAAATTAAAAATAATAAATATATTAATGCTTAGCAGTTATAAAAAAATTAATAGTTAAAAAACTAAAACTAAATAAATAACTAAATATAAAAAGTACATAATTATATAAACAAAAAAAAAGTAAAAAAAATAATAACTTTTTTTAAATTACTGCAAGTTTAATAAACACTAAATTATTATAAGCTTAGTAAGCTTTAAATTACTGTAAGCTTAATAAGCTTTAAATTACTATAAGCTTAATAAGCTAAATAAGTTATTATATAACTTTAGCTTTAGCTAGCAAAAAAAAAAGTATATAATATATATAAAAGCATTAAGCTATTTTAAAAGCTACTTTTATACTAATTTTATAATATTATTTCCTTTTTTTTAAAATTATTGTTTTAATAATTTTTCATAAGTATTCTTTTTTTCTTTTTTTTTTATATGTTATAATATTAAAACACATTAAAAAAACTAATCGTTTATTTAAAACAAAGCAAAAACTTATTTTTGCTTTTTTTATTAATTTTATTAGCTATAAAATTATGCTTTACTTTTGCTACTTTAATTAATTATTAACGTGCAAAATAATAAATAACATGTTTTATTATTTTAAATACGTATGTACTAGTTATTTTTGCAACAAATTAAAAGTTTTAATTAACTTAATTAACAATATAATTTTTAAACATTATTGTTTTAAAAAAAAAAAAAAGCAAGCAAAGCAATAGCTACTTTTAGTTTAAAAAAAATTAAAACAAGCTTAAAATAGCTTTAACTTTGTTTTAAGTAAGTTAGCTTAGCTTTACATACAAAAACGTTTTTTAAAAGCAAAAAGTATTAAAATAGTTTAATAAAAGCTTTAGTTTTTAAATAAACTAAACAAAATAAAGCGTATTAAAAAAAAACAAAAAGCACTAACAAAAAAGCAAAAATAACAAAAAAAGCAAGCTAAAACAACATAAGCTACTTTATTTAAATTTAATTAAGATTTTTTAAGCGTTTTTTTTAAAATTAACCTTTTTTTTTTAATTTTAAACAGTTAAAATATTAGCAGTAAAACTAACTTATAATTACTTTAGTAGTTTTTAAGTATTTTTTAAGTTCTTAAATATTATTAGCATATAAGTATTTTTTTTATTTAATAAAATATTTTAAATTATTATTGTTTTAACAAAAATCTAGTATATTTTTAACTTTATAAACGTTTTAATCTGTTTTTATTTCTAGTTATATTTTAATAAATGTTTTAATAAATGCTAGTTCTAATAAAAAAATGTAAAAAATAAAGTAAATTTGCATATTTTTTAATAATAACAGTTTATAATTAATAAGTAAAATAACTTTTTTAATTTTAAAAAAGCTAAGTTTTTTAAATTTTAATTTATTGCTTAGTTGTTTTGTTTTAATTTAAAAAATATTAATATTTGCATTTTGTTTTTATTATAGTAAATAAACCTTGTTTTCTTTTTTAAAAGTTAGTTCTTTAGTTTGTTTTTTGTTATAATATATTAATATTTATTGTTATAAAAACTAAAAATATAATTATAGTTTAGCTTATAACATTTTAATTTTTGTTGCAATAATTTTTGCTTAAAGTACTATAGTTAAAATAATAAATACTTTTATTAATGTTTTTTTTTGTTTTTTAATAATTGCTTGCTATTTATAAATAGCTTTATATAAAAATATATTTATATTTTTATTTATTAATATATTATATAAAATTTATATTATTAGTAATAGTTTTATTTAATTATTTTATTAATAGTTAATATAACTTTATAAATATTGTTTTAATATTTAGTTTAGTTTTTTTGTTTGTTTATTTGTTTATAAATAATAAGCAGTTAAAAATTTTAGTTTAATATTAATAAGTTTAAAAAAACTAATTTTAAACTTAAAAATAAATAATTTATTTTAGTTTAAAACAATTTTTTTTAATAATTTATGCTTATTTAAATATTAGTATATAAAAGCATATATAAGTTATTTAGCTATTATATTTTTTTTAAACAGTAAAAAATAAACATATTTAATAAATCTATTAATAATAACTTATATTTTATGATATTATACTTTTATAACTAAATTAGTTAATAAAAGTAGTGCTATAATAAAATTTTAAATAATAATATGCTATGTTTATTTAAGTATTTATATAAATTATAATAATTTATAAAGCTTATATTAAGCTATTTTAGCTTTATTATAAATATTGCACTTTTTTATAATAAATTTAACTATGTTTTATAGTTTTA
>MU400772.1:0-48839 GCA_022578965.1 Xylaria sp. FL1777 | reverse complement strand
AATTATATTATAAACTTTTAAAAAGCTTTTATTATAAACATTAATTATATTTTTAAATAAATAAATAGCTTTAATTAAAAAATTTTATTTTAGTATTATATTTAGTAAAAAGTAAAAACTTTTAATTATTATTAATAAAACACCTATAGTATACTAAAAAAGCAAACAAATTTTTAATTAAGCTATTAGTTATTATATAACTTAAAAAAAGCACGTAAAATAGCTAAATAAGTTTTAAATACAAAAAAGCTTAACTATTATAATATAGCTAAAAAACTAATTAAGTTATAAGCAGCTATAAAAACACAAAAATAAAAGCCTTTAAACATAAAGCAAAAATAGCTAAGCATTAATATTAGCTTTTTTTTAAGCTAAAAAAAGTTTATTATAACTATAAAGCAAAAGCTAAAATATTTGTTATAAAACTATTTGTTATTTATAGTTTTAAAAAAGCTGCTTATTATAAGTTTACATTTATAAACTTTAAAGTAAAGCATAATATAATAAAATACTAAAAATAGCAAGATAAAATTATAAATATAAAACTATAAAAATTAAAAAGTATATATTATAAAAAAGCAAAGCAATTAAATAACTTTATTAAATATTAAACATTAAAATTCTATTAAAACTTTTAGCTATTAAATATATAATAATGTTAACTTTTAAAAGTTATATAAATATTTTTTAATTAGCTTATTTATATAAAACCTTTAGCTTTTTTACTTATTATAGCTTTTTTTGCCTTTTTAATTATAATTTAAAGTTGCATATTAGTTATAAATATAGCTTAAATATTTTTATTAATATAAAAATAGCATATAATTATATAAGCTTTAATAAATAATTAAAGTTTTTTATTAATTTTTTTAAGCTAAAAAATTATTATTAGCATTTAAAATTAAAAAAACTTTAATAGTTAAAATAAATATAAAATAAAGCTTAAAACCATATAAATATTAATATAATTAAAAATATTTATAAAACTATAACTATTACTTTTAGCGCTTATTTTGCTTTTTTTATATTATAAACACTTAATAAACTTATTAATAATATTATAAACATAAAAGTTATTAATGTTTTTATATAGTTAATATAAAGAAATAACAATAAAAAATATATAATATATTATTATAATATAAATAATATAATAGTAGTATAGCTTAAATATTTTAGTATATTTAATAAATATAAATTTTAAAGCTATTAATAATATTTTAGCATAAAGCATTAAAAGATTTACTTTTATTTTAAAAATTAGCGTTATAATAAAAAAACATAATAATAAGCAGTTATAAAAGCTTAAACTATATAATAGCAAACTATTAGCTATTTTATTAAATATTATAAATTAAATAACTAATAAAAACTATAATAAAATAACTTATAACTTTAAATATATAAGCTTAATACTAATTAATATATATATTTAAGCTAAGCTAATTATAAATATATATTATAAAAAGCATAATAGTTATAATAAAGTAAATTTTATATAATTATAACGTATTAATAACTAATTATATTATAAATTAAGCATTTTAATATATTAAAGCAAATATAAGCTAAGCATATAATAATAATAATAATAAAAGTAATAAAATTAATAGTTAAAAAAAGAAAAAATTAGCATAAATAGCTAAATAAAATAGCTTATTATTTATTGCTATTTTATATTACTTAATATATAAACTATTTATAAGCTATATTTATTTAGTAAGCTTATTTTAAAAAGCATAAAAATAGCTTAAAAAATAAATATATAAATAGCAAACTAAAAAGTAATAAATAATTAACTTTGCTTATAACTTAGTTATAACTTAGTTATAAAAAAGCTAATATAACAAAAAGCTAATAATAATACTAAAGCAAGCAAACTATAATATATTAGTAATATAATAAAAAAGGTTTAAAAAAAACTAAAAAAAAAAGCAGCATACTTAATTAAATAAGTATTAAAACTAAAAAAACTATTATAAATAATATAAAGCAAGCAATAATACTAAAGCAAGCAAACTATAAAGCAAAAAAAATATAAAGAAAAAAAAACTACAAAGTAATTATATAAAGGTGTATATACTTAATTAATAGCATAATGTAAATAAGTAAACAACCTAAAAGCAAAAAAATAAAAAGCAAAACACTTAATAAAATTGTAGTAAAACTAGTATAACCTAGAAATAAATACAAAATGTTTTTATTTAGCTACTAAGAAAAAAGTAAGCTACTTATAGTTTGCCTTTAACTTAAAAGCACGGTTTTTATTTATATATATAAAAAATAAAAACTAGTATAACTAGTAAGCTATTAGCTTAAATAATACAATATATATTATTAATAAAACTTAGCTTTAAATATTTTTTTAGTATTTAAAAAAAGCATTATATTAAAAACTATTGTTATATTTTATGTTTATAAATTATTTTTTTTATATAGCTTTTAAAGAGCTTTTAAAGCTAGCTTTAAAAATAATATTGCTATAAAAAAGCATTTAAAGCTATTTTTTTGTTTATAAGCTTACAAAAAAAACAAAAATAATGCTTTTACTTTTTATATATTTTTTAGCTTTTTTATAATTGCTTTTATTTATTATTACTATAATAATTAAAAAAATTAAAAAATTTAAACGGTTATTTTAATAAAATGCTATAAAATTATTAATGTATTTTTGCTTAATAATTATTTTAAAAACTTATTATATTAGTTTTTTATAGTTTATTTTTATATTAAGCTAAAATAAAACATATAGCTAATAATAGTTTTTATTTATGATTTTCTTAATGCTATTTTTAAAGTTTTTTTATAGTTTGTTTATATATATATTTTTATGCTGTTTTTTGCTATTGCTGCTATAATTTTTTTATATGTTATTTTTTAGTTTTTAATTTTTTTTTTCTTTTTTTTTGCTTTTTTTACTTATATTTGTAAGCTTTATTTTATGGCATTTAAGTGTTTTTTGTTTTTTTTTTGTGTTTTTAGTTTTTAGTATTTTTATAATGCTTGCACTAATACAAAAAAATAAACTATTTAAAGCTTTTATTGCTTTATTAAGCTTATGTTTAGCTTAATATATTAAATATATTATTGCTAAATTATTGCTTATTTTTTATAATATAAATAAGCTTTAAGACTATATTATAAAGCTAATAATAGCTATAAATTTTAAATGTTTTATTTATTAAAGAAAAAAATATATAGCGCTAATAATTAAGTAAAAAATAATAAATCATATAAATAAGCTTATAATTAAGCTTGTAGCTTGCTTAATAAATTTTTTTTTAAAAGTAGTACTATAATATAAAGCTATATTAATATTTAATAGCATTTTTATTAAGCATATTAATAATTTACTTTATATTAAACTTTTATATTTTTTTTTGTTTTTTTTACTATAATTATTATGTTTAATGCTACTTTATTTACTTTTTATATTTTTATAATTATTACTTTTTTTTTACTTTTAATTAAAATAAAATTAAATTATATTTATTATTATAATAAAAAAAATAATAACGTTTATGTTTAAGCATAATGCTTATATTAATTAAAATGCTAACTATAATAATAACAATTTTAAGAAATATTTTTTTAGCTATAATTACTTTTTTTTTTAAATTATGTTTGTTTTTTGCTATTTATTTATTTTAAAGGCACTTGTTTTTAAAAAAGCTAAATTTAAAGCTAATATGTTTTTTTTTAAATAATAAAATGCTATAATAAAATAAAACTAATTAAAAAAACTAAATTTTAGCTTTTTTTATATTTACTTGTATTAAAAATATTAGCAAAAACTTTCTTAATACTAATTTATACATTTATTTTTTTTTTTTTTTATATATTTTATATATATATATATATATATATATATATAAATATATATAAACGTGCATATATATATAAATATTTATTTATTTAATAAAGTTTTATTTTTTTGCTTTATTTACTTTTTTTATTAAAATTATTTAATATTATATTTTTTGATTTTTTGCAATAATGTTTTAATAATATTTATTGCTTTTATTTAATTATTTTTTTTAATATTTTTGCTATTTTTTTATTTATTAATATAATAAAATATATAGTTATAAAATAAACTAAGTAAATATATAACTTTAGTATATTTTTTTGCTGCTAATTTTATATTATAAAACTAATTTTTTTTTAAGTAAATATATTATATTTTAGATTTTCTTTTTTATTAAACTAGTTTTTTTTGCTAAATATTTTGTTTTATTACATTAAAACACTTATTTTATATTAATTAAACTTATTAGCAAATATTAAAACAAAAATATGCTATTATATAATTTTAGTTGCTTTTATAGCTTTATTATTAGTTTTGCTTTTTTTTTTATATATATATTTATATTTTTATATTTATATATTTAATCATTAAGGTTTTTTTTTTTTTTAAATATATATATATATATATATTTTCTTACTTGCAGTATACTAAAAAAGCAGACAAATTTTTAATTAAGCTACTAGTTATTACGCAACCTAAAAAAAGCACGTAAAATAACTAAATAAGTTTTAAATACAAAGAGGCTTAGCTATTATAACGTAGCTAAAGAACTAATTAAGTTATAAGTAGCTATAAAAATACAAAAACAGAAGCCTTTAAACATAAAGCAAAAATAGCTAAGCATTAATACTAGCTTTTTTTTAAGCTAAAAAAGATCTATTATAATTATAAAGCAAAAGCTAAAGCATTTATTATAAAGCTGTTTGCTATTTATAGTTTTAAAAAAGCTATTTATTACGAACTTATGTTTATAAACTTTAAAGTAAAACATAACATAATAAAGTACTAAAAATAGCAATACAAAATTATAAATATAAAACTACAAAAATTAAAAAGCATATATTATAAAAAAACAAAGCAATTAAGCAACTTTATTAAGCATTAAACATTAAAATTTTACTAAAACTTTTAATTACTAAATATATAATAATGCTAACCTTTAAAAATTATATAAACACTTTTTAATTAGCTTATTTATATAAAACTTTTAGCTTTTTTATTTACTGCAGCTTTTTTTGCTTTTTTAATTATAACTTAAAGTTATATACTAGCTATAAGTGCAGCTTAAATATCTTTATTAATACAAAAATAACGCATAGCTATGCAAGCTTTAATAAATAATCAAAGTTTTTTATTAACTTTTTTAAGCTAAAAAATTATTAGCAATACTTAAAATTAAAAGAACTTTAATAGTTAAAATAAGCATAAAATAAAGCTTAAAAACATATAAACACTAATATAATTAAAAGTACTTATAAAACTATAACTACTACTTTTAGCGCTTACTTTGCTTTTTTTACATTATAAGCACTTAATAAACTTATTAATAATATTATAAGTATAAAAATTATTAATGTTTTTATATAGTTAACGTAAAGAAAATAGCAATAAAAAGTATATAATATACTACTATAATATAAGCAATATAGTAATAGCATAGCTTAAGCATTTTAGCATACTTAATAAATATAAATTTTAAAGCTATTAATAATACTTTAGCGCAAAGCACTAAAATATTTATTTTTATTTTAAAAATTAGCATTATAGCAAAAAAACATAACAACAAGCAATTATAAAAGCTTAAATTATATAATAGTAAGCTATTAGCTACTTTATTTAGTATTATAAATTAAATAATTAGTAAAAACTGCAGTAAAATAACTTATAACTTTAAATATATAACTTAATACTAATTAATATATATACTTAAGTTAAGCTAGTTATAAATATATACTACAAAAAGCATAATAGCTATAGCAAAATAAATTTTTATATAATTATAATATATTAGCAACTAATTATATTACAAATTAAGCACTTTAATATATTAAAGCAAGCATAAGCTAAGCATATAATAATAGTAGCAATAAAAGTAATAAAATTAATAATTAAAAAAAAAAAAGATTAGCATAAATAACTAAATAAAATAATTTATTATTTATTGTTATTTTATACCGCTTAATATATAAGCTATTTATAAGCTATGTTTATTTAGTAAGCTTACTGCAAAAAGCACAAAAGCAGCTTAAAAAATAAATATGCAAAAAGCAAACTAAAAAATAATAAGCAATTAACTTTGCTTATAACTTAGTTATAATTTAATTATAAAAAAACTAGTATAACAAAAAGCTAGCAGTAATATTAAAGCAAGCAAACTATAATGCATTAGCAATACAATAAAAAAAGGTTTAAAAAGAAACTAAAAAAAAAAAGCAGCATACTTAGCTAAATAAGTGCTAAAACTAAAAAAATTGCTATAAACAATACAAAGCAAGCAGTAATACTAAAGCAAGCAAACTATAAAGCAAAAAAAATACAAAAAAAAAAGAACTATAAAGTAATTACATAAAAGTACATATACTTAATTAATAGCATAATGCAAGTAAGCAAACAACCTAAAAGCAAAGAAATAAAAAATAAAGCACTTAATAAAATCGTAGCAAAACTAATGCAACCTAAAAATAAATATAAAATGTTTTTACTTAGCTACTAAAAAAAAAGTAAACTACTTATAGCTTGCTTTTAACTTATAAGCATAGTTTTTACTTGTATATATAAAAAATAAAAACTAGTATAGCTAATAAGCTATTAACTTAAGTAATACAATATATATATTTTCTTTTAAATATTTTTTAATATTATACTTTATTATTTATATGTTTTTTTAAATAACTTTTTTATATTATATAATTTATAAAAATAATATTTTTTAACTTTTATTAAAAAGTATTATTAGCGTTTATATATAATAAATACTTTTAAGCTTATATATTTAAAGCAAAAGTATTTTTGTTTATTAGTAATTAAAACAGTAATTATAGTTAAAAAGCTATAATATTTATAATATATTAATAAAGCTAATTAAACTAAAAGTAAAAATATAAGCTTATGTTTTTAATATATTTAAGTATTAAAAATTAACTAATATTTTTTATAGCTTTAAAATTTAAGCAAGGTTTTTTAGTTTAGCTTTTATATTTTAAAAATATAATTTTTTTATTAGCTATATTTTATAATATAATATTAATAATATATTTAATATAGCTTATATATATAAAGCTATTTAAATTTTTATATATTGTTTAGTTTTTAAAGTTTAATAATATAGTATTAATACTTTATAATTTTTTGCTAAATTTTTTATAGCTTATATTAATTAAAAATAAAAACTAATGTTAATTTTTATAAAAAGCTTGCTTTATGTTTACTTTAGTTTTACTTAGTTTATTATTAATAAATATTTTTAAAACTTTATAACTTAAATAAATAAAAACTTTAATAATATATTATTAATAATACTTTTTTATATAGTTATTACTTTTTTTTTTTTGCTATAATAATAATTTACTGCCTTTTTTAAATATTTATTAACTAAGCTATTTTAAATTTATTAATATTTAATTTTTTATATATTATAACTTTTAAAACGTTATTATATATTTTAATTAAGCAATTTAAATGCTTTATTATTTGTTTAATAAGCTTATTTTGCTTTATAATTATTATTTAGTTATTTTTTAATATTTAGTTATTATTATATATATTGTATTATTTAGGCTAACGGCTTATTAGCTATGCTAGTTTTTATTTTTTATATATATAAGTAAAAACTATGCTTATAAGTTAAAAGCAAGCCGTAAACAGTTTACTTTTTTTTTAGTAGCTAAATAAAAACATTTTATATTTATTCTTAAGTTATACTAGTTTTGCTACAATTTTATTAAATGTTTTGCTTTTTACTTTTTTGCTTTTAAGTTGTTTGCTTATTTGCATTATGCTATTAATTAGATATATATATTTTCATATAATCATTTTGTAGTTTTTTTTCTTTTGTATTTTTTTTGCTTTATAGTTTGCTTGCTTTAGTATTACTGCTTGCTTTATGCTGCTTATAGCAGTTTTTTTAATTCTAGTACTTATTTAGCTAAATATACTGCTTTTTTTTTTAGTTTCTTTTTAAACCTTTTTTTATTATATTGCTAATATATTATAATTTGCTTGCTTTAGTATTATTGCTAGCTTTTTATTACACTAGTTTTTTTATAACTAAGTTATAATTAAATTATAAATAAAGTTAATTGTTTATTATTTTTTAGTTTGCTTTTTATATATTTATTTTTTAAGCTGCTTTTATACTTTTTACAATAAGTTTATTAAGTAAGCATAGCTTATAAATAGCTTATGCACTAAGTAATATAAAGTAGCAATAAGTAATAAGTTATTTTATTTAGCTATTTATATTAATTTTTTTTTTAATTATTAATTTTACTACTTTTATTATTATTATTATTACGTGCTTAGCTTATGTTTGCTTTAGTATATTAAAGTGCTTAGTTTATAATATAATTAGTTGTTAATACGTTATAATTATATAAAAATCTACTTTATTATAGCTGCTATACTTTCTGTAGTATATATTTATAACTAGTTTAGCTTAAGTATATATGCTAACTAATATTAAGCTTATATATTTAAAGTTATAAGTTATTTTGCTATAGTTTTTACTAGTTATTTAATTTATAGTATTAAACAAAATAACTAATAGCTTGTTATTATATAGTTTAAGCTTTTATAACTGCTTATTATTATACTTTTTTGTTATAATGTTAATTTTTAAAATAAAAGTAAATATTTTAATGCTTTATATTAAAGTATTACTAATAGCTTTAAAATTTATATTTATTAAGCATACTAAAATGCTTAAGCTATACTACTATTATATTGTTTATATTATAGTAATATATTATATATTTTTTATTGCTGTTTTTTTTATGCTAACTATATAAAAACATTAATAATTTTTATGCTTATAATATTATTAGCAAATTTACTAAGTGTTTATAATGCAAAAAAAGCAAAGTAAGTGCTAAAAGTAACAATTGTAGTTTTATAAGTACTTTTAACTATATTAATATTTATACGTTTTAAAGCTTTATTTTATGCTTATTTTAACTATTAAAGTTTTTTTAATTTTAAGTGCTACTAACAATTTTTTAGCTTAAAAAAATTAATAAAGAACTTTAATTGTTTATTAAAGCTTATATAGCTATATGCTGTTTTTATACTAATAAAGATATTTAAGCTATACTTATAGCTAATATGCAATTTTAAGTTGCAATTAAAAAAGCAAAAAAAGCTATAATAAGTAAAAAAGCTAAAAGTTCTACATAAATAAGCTAATTAAAAAATATTTATATAACCTTTAAAAGTTAGCATTATTATATATTTAGTAGCTAAAAGTTTTAATAAAATTTTAATATTTAATGCTTAATAAAATTGCTTAATTGTTTTGTTTTCTTATAATATATGCTTTTTAACTTTTATAGTTTTATGTTTATAATTTTATATTGCTATTTTTAATACTTTATTATATTATGCTTTACTTTAAAGTTTATAAACGTAAGCTTATAATAAGCAGCTTTTTTAAAACTATAAGTAGCAAATAGCTTTATAACAAATGTTTTAGCTTTTGCTTTATAGTTATAGTAAACCTTTTTTAGCTTAAAGAAAAGCTAGTATTAATGCTTAGCTATTTTTGCTTTATGTTTAAAGGCCTTTGTTTTTATGTTTTTATAGCTGCTTACAACTTAATTAGTTTTTTAGCTATGTTATAATAGCTAAGCTTTCTTATATTTAGAACTTATTTAGCTATCTTACATGCTTTTTTTAAGTTGTGCAATAACTAGTAGCTTAGTTAAAAATTTGTTTGCTTTCTTAGTGTGCTGCAGGTGGTTATTATTATATATTTAATTACTATTATATTTTTAGCTATTTAAATGTGTTTTATTTTTTTTAATTAATAGCTAAACAATGTAAATTCTTTTTATATATTATATATTATTAAAAAATATAGTTAATTAAGCTTTTTTTATTAAACTAAAGCAATTAAAGCTATTAATTATATTTTGTTTTATTAGTTAAGTTTATTATTTACTTTAGTTTTTACATAAAAAAATGCATAAAAAAAGTAATAAAATTAAGCAAGCTTTTAAACTATATTTGTTTTTATTTATAAGTTTATAAAACTTCAAGGTTTTTAAAGCATATATATTAATAGCATTAAATAATAAAAAAAATAAGCTAATTTTTTATATTATATTATGTTTATTTTGTTTTTTATTAAAAGAAAAAATTATAAAATTAGCTTTTTTTATAATATTATACTTATTTTTATTATTTATTTTTATTAAAAACTTATATATACTAAAATATTATATAACTAAAAAGTTAATTTAACGTTTTAAGTTTTATAAAAAATTATATTAGTTATTATATATTATAATTATTTATTAAAACAAACATATAATTATAAAGGTTTATTATTAAATAGCTTTTTTTATATTATTTTATAATTAATAGTGCTATTAAGGTTAGTAATTAGTCCGGATTAACTAGTCCGGACTAAAACTAAAAACTAATTAGTTTTTTTTTAAGGTAATTAAAAACTAGTTAGTTTAAACTAAAAACTAACTAGTTTTTTTTCGAAGTAATTAAAAACTAATTAGTTTAAACTAAAAACTAACTAGTTTTTTTTTTTAGTAACTAAAACTAGTTAGTTTAAACTAAAACTAATTAGTTTTTAGTTTAAACTAATTAGTTTAAATTAAAACTAAAGAATTAAAATTATTATTATTATTTTAAATATGCTTTATTATTAAATATTTTTTATTTTAATATATATATTAAAGTATTCTTTATATAAATATATATTTATTTAATTCTATTATTAATTATTATTATATATTAAGTAGGTTTTTATTAAAAAATCAAAAACTAGTTACTTTAAACTAAAGACTAACTAGTTTTTTTTTTAGTAATTAAAAACTAATTAGTTTAAACTAAAAACTAACTAGTTTTTTTTTTAGCTAATTAAAAACTAGTTAGTTTAAACTAAAGATTAATTAGTCCGAAATTTTAATAACTAAAAACTAATTAGTCTTTAGTTTAAACTAATTTAGTTTTTATACTAAGGACTAAATTATTAACCTTAGTGCTATATATTTGTTTTATTATTATTTTATATTTTTTTTTAATAGCTTTAAGTTAAAACTGTTATAATTATAGCTTTTTTAAAACTTAAAACAATTTTTATGTTATTAAAGCTAAAGCTATAATATTATGCTTATAATTTATTATTTATTTTTTTTAATAGTAATTATATTTTTATAAAAGCTTACTATATACTTAAAAACTTATAAAGTTTCTTTTTTTAATAAATTATATATTTTTAAATGTTTATGTTTTTTTATTTATTTTTGTTTTTTTAAAGCTTTATATACTTTATTAATTTTTGTTTTTTTTTTAAAAGCTTTATATATTTTATTTGTGTTTTTATTTTTTTATAAAGCTTTTTTTTAAAAAAAGGGTTTTTTATTATAACGTTGTTTTTTTATATGTTTTTATTATTGTTGTTTTTTTTAAAAAAAATTAATAGCGCTATAATACTTTTTATAATTTATTTAGTTGCTTTTTTATTATATTAATAATTTTTAAGTTTTTTTTTAATTTATAGTAGTTTAGCTATAAAGCTTTTTTATAGCTGCTTTTTTTTTTCTATAATAAATTATAATATAAAACTATATATTAAAAGGTTTTTTTTAATGCATTTATAAAAAAGCATAAAAAAGCTTAAAACTTTTTTTATATATAAAAACGCTTTTAAACTTATTTTTTTAATATATATTTATATTATTATAACTGTTTTATGCTTTAATAGCTTATTATATTTTTTAAAAGCTTTATTTTTATTAAGCTTTTATTTAATTATAGCTAAATAGCTACTGTTTATTTGTAATAAACCTGTTATATACTAATATAACGGGTTTGCTTTTAAGGTCTTGATTTGTAGGTAACAATAGGATCTTTAACAGTAGTTCGTTAGGGAGGTTTTTAGGGTACTCTTACTACTATGCATTAATAAAGGTCTTAAAGAATTAAAAGTAATAAATATATTAGTGCTTAGCAGTTATAAAAAATTAATAGCTAAAAAACTAAAACTAAGTAAATAACTAAATATAAGAAGTATATATTTATATAAACAAAAAAAAAGTAAAAAAAGTAGTAATTTTTTTTAAATTATTGCAAGTTTAATAAGCACTAAATTACTATAAGCTTAGTAAACTTTAAATTACCGTAAGCTTAATAAGCTTTAAATTATTATAAGTTTAGTAAGCTAAATAAGTTATTACGTAACTTTAGCTTTAGCTAGCAGAAAAAAAGGTATAAAATATATATAAAAACATTAAGCTGCTTTAAAAGCTACTTCTGTACTAATTTTATAACATTATTTTTTTTTTTTTAGAATTATTGTTTTAATAATTTTCCGTAAGTATTTTTTTTTCCTTTTTTTTTTATATGTTATAATATTAAAACGTATTAAAAAAACTAACTGCTTATTTAAAATAAAACAAAAACTTGTTTTTGCTTTTTTTATTAATTCTATTAGTTATAAAGTTATGTTTTGCTTTTACTGCTTTAATTAATTATTAACGTATAAAATAACAAATAATATGTTTTATTGTTTTAAATGCGTATATGCTAGTTGCTTTTGCAATAAATTAGAAGTTTTAATTAATTTAATTAACAACATAGTTTTTAAATACTGTTATTTTAAAGAAAAAAAAAAGCAAGCAAAGCAATAGTTATTTTTAGTTTAAAAGAAATTAAAACAAGCTTAAAATAGTTTTAACTTTGTTTTAAGCAAATTAATTTAGCTTTATATATAAAAACGTTTTTTAAAAGCAAAAAGTATTAAAATAGTTTAGCAAAAGCTTTAGTTCTTAAATAAATTAAACAAAATAAAACGTATTAAAAAAAAACAAAAAGCACTAGCAAAAAAGCAAAAACAACAAAAAAAGCAAACTAAAGCAGCGCAAGCTGTTTTATTTAAGTTTAATTAAAATTTTTTAAGCGTTTTTTTTAAAGTTAACTTTTTTTTTTTAGTTTTAAGCAGTTAAAGTATTAATAGTAAAACTAATTTATAACTACTTTAGCAGTTTTTAGGTGTTTTTTAAGTTTCTAAATATTATTAACATATAAATATTTTTTTTATTTAATAAAATACTTTAAGTTATTATTATTTTAATAAAAATCTAATATATTTTTAACTTTATAAACGTTTTAATTTATTTTTATTTTTAGTTATGTTTTAATAAGTGTTTTAATAAGTGCTAGTTTTAATAAAAAAATGTAAAAAATAAGGTAAATTTACATATTCTTTAATAATAATAGTTTATAATTAATAAGTAAAATAACTTCTTTAATTTTAAAAAAGCTAAATTTTTTAAATTTTAATTTATTATTTAGTTATTTTGTTTTAATTTAAAAAATATTAATGTTTACGTTTTATTTTTGTTATAGTAAATAAACTTTGTTTTTTTTTTTAAAAGTTAGTTTTTTAGTTCGTTTTTTGTTATAATATATTAACATCTGTTGTTATAAAAATTAAAAGCATAATTATAGTTTAGCTTATAACGTTTTAATCTTTGTTGCAATAGTTTTTGCTTAAAGTACTATAGTTAAAATAACAAATGCTTTTATTAATGTTTTTTTTTGTTTTTTAATAGTTGTTTACTATTTATAAACAGCTTTATATAAAGATATATTTATATTTTTGTTTATTAATATATTATATAAAATTTATGCTATTAGTAATAGTTTTACCTAATTATTTTATTAATAGTTAATATAACTTTATAAATATTGTTTTAATATTTAGTTTAGTTTTTTTGTTTGTTTATTTATTTATAAATAATAAGCAGTTAAAAACTTTAGTTTAATACTAATAAGTTTAAAAAAGCTAGTTTTAAACTTAAAAATAAATAATTTATTTCGGTTTAAAATAATTTTTTTTAATAGCTTATGTTTATTTAAATATTAGCATATAAAAGCGTATATAAATTGTTTAACTATTATATTTTCTTTAAACAGTAAAAAGTAAGCATATTTAATAAGTTTATTAATAATAACTTATATTCTATTATATTATACTTTTATAACTAAATTAATTAATAAAAGTAATGCTATAATAAAATTTTAAGTAATAGTATGCTATGCTTATTTAAGTATTTATATAAGTTATAGCAGTTTATAAAGCTTATATTAAGCTACTTTAGCTTTGTTATAAATATTACATTTTTTTATAATAAATTTAACTATGTTTTATAGTTTTAAAAAATTGTACTTTTTTTATAATTGTTAAACTGTTTTTATTGCTTTTTAATGTTTATATAATAAGTGTTTGTAAAATTTTTTAATAAATTTGTTTTATAAAGATTTTAATAAATAAACCTTATGTTTATATATTAGCTTATTATTTTTTAATTTTTTATATTCTTGTAATTATGCTAACTTTTTTAAGTTATAAGCTTATTATAGCTATATATTTATAAGGTCTTTAAGTATAACTTTAATTTTTAAGCTTTTATTTTCTTAGGGATATAATACTTAAATGTTTTTTTTTAAAACTTTAAATCTTTTTTAACTTTATTAACTAAGTATGTTTGCTTAAATATTTTTTTTTTTTAATATAATATATTTTAAAGTTAAACTTAAAAAAAAAAACCATTTAATTTTTATATTATTTAGTAATTTTTTATATAGTTATAAATTTTGTTAAGTTTTAATAATTTAAATAAATTTTAATTAGCTTTATAGTTTTTATAAAGAATAGTTTTTACTTTTTAAGTGCTATAATAATTATAAGCAGTTCTTTGTTATATATAAGGTATTATAATGCTACATTTTGTAGTGCTTTAAAGTAATAAGCTATTAAGTGCTATTTTTTGTTGTTTTTTAGTTGTTTTAAAACTTCTGCAATTATATTATTTAAAACATTTATTTTTAGTTTTTTTTTTTTCTGTAAATTAAATAGTTTAATTATAAAGTTAAAAATAACTTTTAGTTTTAGTTTTTTAAAAGCTTTTTAAGTTTCTTTTAAAATTAAAAAAGATTTTTTTTTATATTTTTTTTTTGTATACTTTATAAAGTAAAATGCTATTTTTTTAAAGTTTTAAATTAATATTTAAACATAGTTTAAAAATCTTAATACTTATTATATGTTTATAATAGTAGCTAAGTTAAATATTTTTTAGTTTTATACTATGTTAATCTTTAATTATTAAATTTATATTTGTTTTAAGGTAATTATAAATTTTAAAAAGTCGATTTTTTATATATGTTATATATATTTTTTTGTGTTAAGTTATAATTTTACTTATTTAAATGTTTTTAATACTTAAGTTATGTGTTTTTAATGTTTTTTTAATGTTTTAAAATAAATCAAGATATTATTTAAATAAATAAACATAAACTTATTTAAAAACTTTTGTAGAATTGTTATTATTATATGTTAAAAGCTAGCTAATATGTTTTATAGTTTTTATAGCATAACTATATATTTATATAGTTTATATATTATTTATATAGCAGTTTTTTATTTTTTTTCTTTAGCTATTTTAATAGCATAATATTTATTTAAAATATTAACTACTATAAATTATTTTGTTTAGCTAATGTTTTTTTTTATAGTTACTAATAAAGTAAAAAGGTATTTATTTATAATAATAATTACGTTTAATAGTTAATAGTTAACTATTATTTGCTATATTAGTTTTTTTTTTTTATTAATTAGTTGTTTTTTATTTTTTATTTTAAGTATTAGTACTATAAAATATTTAACAAATAATTAAGATTTCTTTAAAAATCTTTTTGCTAAGTTTTTTTAAATATATTTTTATAAAGCGTTTATTTTGTTTAAGTTTATATAGTATACTTAATAAAGCTTTAGTTAACATCCTTTTTTAATAAAAATATAATAGTTTTATAGGCTATATTTAAAAAGTTCTTCTTTTTTTTTTTCTTTAAATAGTTTATAAAATTTATAATATACTTTTAGTATTTTGTTCAGAATTTCTTTTGCGATTTTTTTGATTTTTTTGCTTTATTTTTTACTTTTTTAATTAATAGTTTTTGCTTTTTATCGGATTAAAAAATTATTAGTCTTTAGCTATAATATTTCTAAAATAATGTTATAATTAAATATATTAGTAATATTTAATACAATTTGTTTTTTGTGTTTTTATATAAATATATTAAAAGGTTTGGTTTTTTTAAGTATGTAACTATTATTATAGCTAAAAGTGCTTTTATTAAATCTTTTAATTTTTTAGGATTTTTGCTTATATTTTTAAAGAATTTTATTTTATTTTGCTACTTTAAGTAAAATTATGTTAGCTTATGCTTTTAAGTTAATTAAAATGGTATATTTTTTTTTTTAATATATAAGTTTAACTTCGAATTAGTTTTGCTAGTTATTATATTAAACTTTATGTAAAGCTTTAGTTTTTTTAGCTATTTGCTGCTTTTTTAGCAAGTGTTTATTTTGTTTTTTAATTTTTTTTTGTAAAATGTTTAAGTGCTTGTTTTATTTAGTACTTTAAATATTATTGTATTTTGTTTTGTTTTTGCTTTTAAGTAAGCTTTAAATTATAGTTTTTAAGCTCTTTTGCTTTTAGTAACTATTTTTTAGTACAATTATGCTTTAATTAACTAGTAATATTTATAGCAGTTATTTTTATATTCTTTTAAAATAATGTTATAAATATAATTAGAATTTTTTTTAAATGTTGCAAATTTTTGTAAATCTTTATAATAAACTATAGTTATAATTAACTATTTTAATTTGTAAAAGTTCTATATTTTTGTTTTTGCAATTTGTTTAAAAAACTAATTATTTTTTAATTTATTAAGTAAGTATTAATAGCAATAATATATTATATAGCAATTTTATAGTACTTTATTATATTTTAGATCTTTTAAGCGTAAAATATTATTATTGTTTTTTATTATAGTTTTATTATAGTAGTAATTCTTAGTAATTAGTTAAATTGCTAGCTTTAGTTTTTAAAATATATTAGTTTTTGCGCTAACTATTAATGCTTTTTTATTTTGTTATATTTAAAGCAGTTTAAGCTATAAAAATACTTTATTTATTTTTATTAGTTTTTTTTTTATAGTGTTTTTTATAGCTTTTAATCTTATTTATTTTTGTTTTAAAGTTTTATAAATTCTGTTTTTTTAGGTTTATTTAGCAATTAAGTGTTTTAGTAGTTTATAATTAGTTTAGTAATTATACTATTTATAGTTATAGTTTTATTTTTTTAAACATAACTTTTTTTTAAGCTATATTTTAAGCTTTAGTAATTTAAAGTTTTTATAGTTTTATAAATCTGCTAACTATATTAACTTACTACTTTTTGTTGTTTGCTACTTTTAGTTAAACTATTTTTTTAAGTTATATATTAAATAACTTAAATTATTTGTATAACAAATATATTTTTTTGTAATTTGTTTTAATAACTGCAAAGCTTTTAAATAATATTTGCATGCTTGTTTATTTTAACCTATATAAATAAAGCATTTAAATTTGTTTAGTATAGCACTTTTGTTTTAATTTAAAACAGCAATTTTATACTTTTGCTTTAAAAACGTATTTTTTGAATTGCTTTGTTGTTTTTTGTTGTTTTAAACTTTTATAACTTATACTTTTTTCTTAAGTTAAAAGATCTTTTCTTTTTTATAGCTTTTTTTTTTGTTTTTTTTTTTAGATTAGCATTATTTTTAAAAGTATTCTTTTTTTTTACAGTTATAACATTTAACTTTAAATATATTTTAGAATTATTATTTCTGAACTTTATTAATTTGCTTAGATTTCTGTTTAATACTTTTTTAAGTATTCTTTTTTTTGTTTTTTTTGGTTTTTTTAGTTTTAAAGTACTAATTAAATAATTATTAATTAATTATAATAGCTATATTAATATATGTATTAATTTTTGCTAATTTATTTATTTTATATAGTTTGTTTTAAACTTAGGTTTTAAGTTTACTATAAAATAAGTAAAACAATGCAAATTTAAGCAATCTTAAAATTGCTGCTAATTGTTTAAACTTTATAGCATAATTTATTGCTGCTTTTGTTTGTTTTAAGCAGTAAAGTGCTTTTTTTACGTGTTTTGCCTTTTAAGTATCTTTAAATAGTGCTTTTATTTGATTTTTAAACTTAATATAGTTTTTAAAATTTTTTTTTGTTTTTAGCTTAAGGTTAGTTAACTTATTAGCTTTTAGGAAATCTTTTAAAATAAGTTAAAACTATTTTAATACTTTTTTTAATAGAAATTATAAAATAGTTATTACTTTTTGATTTTTTTTTGTAATAGTAGTAAAATGCTATTTTAAATAAAGTTTAGCATAAATTAAAAAAGCTTTTATATTTGTAAATTTATTATAAAGCTTTAAAGCAATAAGTTTAAAACTTTTAATGTTTAACATTTTTAATATTATAAATAATCTTAATAATAAAAGCAATAATAGCAGTAAAAAGTTAGGTTTTTTATTTTAAGTTATTACTTTAAATATAGCAATAATAAAAATAAGCGTTAGGTTTACTAGTAGTAGTATTAATATTAGTTATAGTATAATTATTTATTTAAAGCCTTAATTTATTATTATAATAGCAATTATTATTGCTGCTTTAATTACTATAGCTAATATTTATACTAGTTTAAAAGTTATAACGCTTAGTATTTAAGCTATTCTTTAAGTTAAAGCAACTAGTTTGCTTTATAGCGCTAGTATTAACGTTAGTTTTTTTTTACTACTACTGCTTAACTTTTTTTTTTTTGCTACTGCTTTTTCTTTAATAAAAGTAGCTAGTAAAAGTACTAAAGTTTGTTGTTTTAATACGTTGCTAATTTTAAAAGTCTTTAAGATTTTTAAACTTAATTTTTAACTTTTTATTTTTAGTAGTATAACCTAGATTTAGTTTATTAATTATTAAATAAAGTTTATTTATATAATGCTATTTAGCATTTTTATTTTTTAAATATCTTTTTAGTATACTTTTAAAAGTTTATTTTATAAATCGTTTATTATTTAACTTTTTATACTGGTATTTGTTTTTATATGTTAAGTTTTATTAATTAAAAAGCTATTAAAGTATAACAAACTTATTATATATTAATATAATAGGTTTACTTTTAAGGTTTTAATTTGCAAATAATAATAAGATTTTTAATAGTAGTCCGTTAAGGAGGTTTTTAGGGTATTTTTACTACTATGCATTAATAAAAGTTTTAAAGAATTAAAAGTAATAAATATATTAGTGCTTAGCAGTTATAAGAAATTAATAACTAAAGAACTAAAACTAAGTAAATAATTAAATACAGAAAATGTATAATTATATAAATAAAAAAAAAGTAAAAAAAGTAGTAACTTCTTTTAAATTACTGCAAGTTTAGTAAGCACTAAATTACTGTAAGCTTAGTAAGCTTTAAATTACTGTAAGCCTAGTAAGCTTTAGATTACTATAAGCTTAGTAAGCTAAGTAAGTCATTATATAACTTCGGCTTTAGCTAGCAAAAAAAAAAGTGCAAAGTATGTATAAAAGCATTAAGCCGCTCTAAAGGCTACCCCTGTGCTAATTTCGTAACATTATTTTAGTTTAAATTTATGTGTTTATTTAATTTTTTAAACATAATTTTAGGTTTTTTTTTTAATTACTTTTTTAGCTAAAAGTTTAGTTTTAGCATTAGATTTTTTTAAGTTATGCTTATTTATTTTTTTAAGCACAATTTTGGTTTTTTTTCTTTTAATTACTTTTTTAGCTAAAAGTTTAGTTTTAAGTTTTAACGTTAGATTTTTTTTAGCTATATTTTTTTAGTTATTTATAAGTTTGCTTTTAAGTTAGTTTTTAGCTTTTTAAGTTCTTATATTTTAAATAAAAGTTTTGATTTTTATTATTGTTTATTAAATTAATTTTTTTAAAGCTAAGCTTTTTATATAATGTTTATAAGCAGCCATTTTATTGCTAAAATATAAATTAATAAAAAAAAAATTTATTTTAGTTTTTAAATGTTTTATTTTAGTTATTTTAAAAGCTTTAATTATATATTTAAAGCATTTGTTTTAAGTTATTATAAATAAATTAGCAATGCTTTTATTTAGCTTACTTAAGTTTTTAGTAATTTAAAAATTGCTGTTATGTTTATTATTGCTTAAAAATTATTTAATTATATTAATAACTTAATTTATATTAGTTTTTTTTAAAATTATTTAAATTTATTAAAGTTTATGTTAACTTTTTTTTAAAAGTTAATAATAATAGCTTATTTGTTTTAATAAGCAATAAAAAACACTAGTTAGCTTGTTTTTATTAAAGCTTATTTATTATATAAGCTAATAAGTAAGCTTTTTTACTTTGCTTAATTATTTGCGCTTTTTTTGCTTTAATATAAAAAGTATTAATGTTTTTATTTTTGTTTTTAATATAAAAGCTATATAAGCTTTAGCTTTTTTTTTTGCTTTTTTTTATTAGCTACTATATGTTTTTTTTTCTAAAAAATATTTATATTTTTAATTTTTTAAAGTTTATAGCAATATATAATTAAATATTTTAGTAGTTAAAATAATAATATATATACTAAATAAATTAAGCTAGTTTATAATATAAAAAAGCTTTAGTTTAAATTTATTATTAATAAGTTTATTTAAAATAACGCGTTTTTTAATAATAAACATGTTTATATTATGTTTAAAAGTTAAATGAATTAATATAAAAGCAAAGCTATTATTTAGCTTATAGTTTTAAAGCTTTAAAAAAAAGCTATTTTAACGCATAATCTTTATAAAGCAATATATATTATAATAACGTTTATATATAACTAATTATTTTTACATAATTTTAAAATAGCAATAAATTATATAAATATAATAATAATTAATATAATTAAACATTTAGTACTAAAATATAAAGCTATAAATATATTATATTAGCTACTTTTGCTTTATTAAACTTTTTTAATAATAATAAAAATAATAGCTTAAATAATAATACTAAAACTTTTAATAAGCATTTTATTATAAAAAAGCTAAAGTTATAGCTATAATATTAACGCTTTAAAAAAATAATAATAATATTACTATTTTTAGCTATACTTTTATAAAAATAGTTATTAGTACTTTTATTATTATAGCAGCTTTTTAAGCTATAAACGCTTTTATTTTTAGTAATAATATAAACACTTTAAGTATATTTAAGGTTAAAAATTAATATTACTAATTTAGTATTTAATATTATTAATACTAAATTAGTTTAATATTATTTAGTATTAATATTAAGCTAGTTTAATATTATATAGTATTAATATTAATACTAAATATTAAAAATACTAGCTTAATAGTACTAAAAGTACTAAAAGTACTAAAATATAATAATATTAAAAAAAATAAATATTTTTTCACTTAATAAAATAATAAATCAATAATTGTTTTTAATTTAATAAACATTATTGTGTTTTATATAATAAGTTTTAAGTAATTTAATAATGTTTTATTATGTTTTTTTAAATTAAATTTAAATAAAAACTGTTATAAAATAATAAATTATTAAGTATTAAATAATAATTCTTTTTAAATAAAATAAACTATTAGCGTTTTTATTTAAAAACTTTTTAAAAATTAACTTTTTAATAAATTAAAGTGATTTTTAATTAGTTTTTTATATATTTTAACTAGTTTTTTAATATATTATAGCTAAATTTAATATATATTATTACATAAGCTATTTATAATTAAATATAAAAAATACCTTTATTGGTTTTATATAATAATGTATTTTTTTTAAATTTATTTCTTAAGGTTTAATAAAATATATTAATGAAAACCTTTTTTTTTTTAAAAAAAACTTAAAAATTAATACTTTTAGTACTACTACATTAGTTTTTAGTATTACTAAATATTAATTTAGTTTAATACTTAATAGTATTAATACTAAATTAATACTTAAACTTTAGTATTAATATTAATATTAATTTAGTATTACTAAAATTAGTTTTTATACTAAGTACTAATTTTTTAACCTTAATAATAACAAATTAAAAAAAAAAATTTTTTTTGTTTAATTTATTTTAAAGCTTTATATAACTTAAAATATATATTATAATAGTTTAGTTTTATTAACTTAATAAATATATATATATTGTATTATTTAGGCTAATAGCTTACTAGCTATGCTGGTTTTTATTTTTTATATGTATAAGTAAAAACTGTGCTTTTGGGTTAAAGGCGAGCTATAAGCGGCTTACTTTTTTTTTAATAGCTAAGTAAAAACATTCTGTATTTATTCTTAGGTTATACTAGTTTTGCTATGATTTTATTAAGTGTTTTGCTTTTTATTTCTTTGCTTTTAAGTTATTTGTTTACTTGCATTATGTTGTTAACTAAGTATATATACTTTTATATAATTATTTTATAGTTTTTTTTTTTTGTATTTTTTTTGCTTTGTAGTTTGCTTGCTTTAGTATTGCTGCTTGCTTTATGCTGCTTGTAGCAGTTTTTTTAGTTTTAGCATTTATTTAGCTAAATATGCTGCTTTTTTTTTTTAGTTTTTTTTTAAATTTTTTTTTATCGTATTGCTAATGCATTATAGTTTGCTTGCTTTAGTATTACTACTAGCTTTTTGCTATACTAGCTTTTTTATAACTAAATTATAATTAAATTATAAGCAAAGTTAATTGCTTATTACTTTTTAGTTTATTATTTGTATATTTATTTTTTAAGCTGCTTTTATGCTTTTTATAATAAGTTTATTAAATAAGCATAATTTATAAATAGCTTATATATTTAGCAGTATAAAATAGTAATAAGTAGTAAGCTATTTTACTTAGCTATTTATGCTAATTTTTTTTTTTTAATTATTAATTTTATTATTTTTATTACTATTATTATTATATGCTTAACTTATGTTTGCTTTAATATATTAAAGTGTTTAGTTTATAATATAATTAGTTGCTAATATATTATAGTTATATAAAAATTTATTTTGCTATAGCTATTATGCTTTTTATAATATATATTTATAATTAGCTTAGCTTAAGTATATATATTAATTAGTATTAAGCTTATATATTTAAAGTTATAAGTTATTTTGCTGTAGTTTTTATTAGCTATTTAATTTATAATATTAAATAAAATAGCTAATAGTTTGCTATTATATAGTTTAAGCTTTTATAACTGCTTATTGTTATGTTTTTTTGCTATAATGCTAATTTTTGAAATAAAAGTAAATGCTTTAGTACTTTATGCTAAAGTATTATTAATAGCTTTAAAATTTATATTTATTAAGTATGCTAAAATGCTTAAGCTATGCTATTATTATATTACTTATGTTATAATAATATATTATATATTTTTTATTGCTGTTTTTTTTACGTTAACTATATAAAAATATTAATAACTTTTATATTTATAATATTATTAGCAAGTTTATTAAATGTTTATAATGCAAAAAAAGTAAAATAAACGTTAAAAATAACAGTTATAATTTTATAAGTACTTTTAACTATATTAATATTTACATGTTTTTAAGCTTTACTTTATGTTTATTTTAACTATTAAACTTTTTTTAATTTTAAGTATTACTAATTATTTTTTAGCTTAAAAAAATTAATAAAAAACTTTAATTATTTATTAAAGCTTATATAGCTACGTGCTATTTTTGTACTAATAAAAATATTTAAGCTGCACTTATAACTAATATATAACTTTAAGTTATAATTAAAAAAGCAAAAAAAGCTATAATAAGTAAAAAAGCTAAAAGTTTTACATAAATAAGCTAGTTAAAAAGTATTTATATAACTTTTAAAAGTTAGCATTATTATATATTTAATAGCTAAAAGTTTTAATAAAATTTTAATATTTAATAGCTAATAAAATTGCTTAATTGCTTTGCTTTTTTATAATGTATGCTTTTTAACTTTTATAGTTCTATGTTTATAATTTTATATTGTTGTTTTTAATACTTTATTATATTATGCTTTACTTTAAAGTTTATAAATGTAAACTTATAATAAATAGCCTTCTTAAAACTATAAGTAATAAATAGCTTTATAACAAATGCTTTAGCTTTTGTTTTATAATTATAGTAAACCTTTTTTAGCTTAAAAAAAAGCTAGTATTAATGCTTAGCTATTTTTGCTTTGTATTTAAAGGCCTTTGTTTCTGTGTTTTTATAGCTGCTTATAACTTAATTAGTTTTTTAGCTACGTTATAATAGCTAAGCTTTTTTGTATTTAGAACTTATTTAGCTATTCTACGTGCTTTTTTTAGGTTGCATAATAATTAGTAGCTTAGTTAAAAATTTGTTTGCTTTTTTAGTGTGCTGCAAGTATTAATAAATATATAATAAAATATATTTTAAAAATAGTTTTAAAACTTATATAAAAAGTTAAATATATTAATATAAATATAGCTAAATATAAATAAATATAAGCAAAAATAAAATTAAAAATAAGTAATAATATTATATTATATAAAATAAGTAATAATATAGCTATAATAATAATAGATAATAAAATTTTATATTTTTTTAATATAACTTAATAAATAAAAAATAAAACTTATAGCTAAAAAAAAAACATTTATTAATTTATATTAAAATATAATAAAAAAATCTATTTTTTTTTAATTATTGCTTTTTTTTATAAGCCTTTAAAATGTTACGTTTTAAGCAATATATAATTATAAGCAATATATCATTTTTTATATTTTTATTAGTTATATAAGCTTTTTTATAAAAATTACACATAAAAATAATAGCTTTATTATTATTATTTTAATTTAAAGCTAAATTAAAGTTAATATTGTTTTTATTAATTGTTTTTAAATTAATAAACCAAGTTAAAAATGCTAAAGTATTTATATTAATAATATTAAAAAATAGCGTTATATTTAAAACGTTTATTATTAATATTATTGTTTTAATAAAGCTTTAATTAAAAAGTATATAAAAAACATTTTTAGTTTTAATATTAATTATATTTTTATTATTAAAAATAAAGTGCTTAAAAAGTATTAATATAATAAGCAACTAAATAATAAATAAGCTTTTATTAATAAATTTTATAATTTAAAAAATATAAAACAACATTTTAGTTTTTAAATTAGTTATATTTTTTTTAATAGTAATTATAATTATATTAATATGCTTTAATGCTATAATAAATGTTAATTGTTTTTAAATATGCTTTTAATAATATAATAATAATAAATTAGCTATAAATAGCAAACTTAGCTTTTTAGTGCTAATAAACTTAATTATATTAATTATAATACAAAATATAAAGTTTTTTTTATTTTTATTAATAATAAAAATCATTAGGTTTATATTTTTAATATTTAAGTTTTTTTTGTTATAATTAATAAAATTAATAATATTTATTATATTAATATTTTAATAGCAAATTATATTACTAAGTATTTTTTTAATAATATATTATATTAAGTTAAATATATAAATTAAAGCTAATATTAATACTTATTGTTTTTTGTTAACTTTAATTAAAATAATAATAATTATAAAAACAAAAACTAAACTTTTAGTTTTTAAATTATATTACAAAAAACAAATTAAAAAAATTAATGCTTTTTATTTTTATTTTTAAGTAAATTAAATATATATATAATTTATAACACTAGTTATAATTATTATAAAAAGCTAATGCTAATTTAAATTATTTTATTTAACATTAAAAATAAATATATGAAGTTTTATAAAAAATCTTAAATAATTTAAAATATTATTTATTAATATAGTGTTTTTATTAGTTTTAAAATAATTTATTTAAAACAAAAGTTAATATAAGTAAAAAAAAACACATTATAATATATTAAGCTACTTATTATAGTTATTTTATATTAATACATAATTAATTAAAAAAAAATGATATTATATATTAAAGCATTATATTAATTAATAATTATTTTTAAATAATTAATAAACTTAAGTTTTATATTATATTTTATGTTTAAGTAGTTTTATATATTATAAGTTATATTATTAAATTAGCTTACTATTATAAAAAATAAAAGAAATAATAAAACATAGTTATAACTTATAAAAAAAGAAAATTAGTTATATTAAATTTATGCTTTTAAATTTATAATAAACAAGGTTAAAAAAGACCTTTTTTAAATTCTTTATACTTAACTATAACTTTGTAAGTTTGAGCTTAATCATTAAATAATTAAGATTGCTAGAATTAGCGTAGCAACTTTTATTTACTAAGTGGGTTGCATTTTATTTGCGGAGTGCAAATATAATAAAAAACGGAAAAATGGTGTTAAACAATTTATTTGTTAAAAACGCAACTAATGTGCTACTAAGACCTACTAGCAATATAACTATAAAGTAGTAGCGTTTTAATAGAAAACGTAAAGCTAACGGACTTTTTAGTATGTAAAAAATAGTTAACAAAATTATAAAATTAGTACTATAGCTACTAATAGAAAAAAAGATAGCAAAAGAAATTTTTTTTTAAAAGGACGTAAAAAAGGCATAAATAATGCATACGTTAAAAAAAGCTTAAAAAAGCTAATAAAGCATAAAGCTTAACAACAGAAATAATCTTAATATATTTATAACTTGTTATAATTTAAATGCTATTATAAAAGCTAACTAAAAAAGCGTTAAAAATACTGTTTAAAAGCTTTTTTAATAAACTTTGTTAAATATAAACATGCTAAAATTTTAAGCATAAGTTGCAGCTTTATAGCTAGTTTGCAACAATAAAGCAATGCTGTTTAAATAAAACAAAAAAGTACTAATTAAAGTTAAAAAATAAACTAATAATTTTAAAAATAAAACACTAGCTAATATTATTAAAGCAATAAATATAGCGCTTATAAATAGTAATATAATTATTGCTAAAAAGCTATATAGCAGAAATATAGTAATTACTTTTAAAAAAGCAATGCTTTAAAAAGCTAAAAAAAAAAAGTAAATTATAAAAGCTTTTAAAAAAAAGTTAAAAATATAACAAAAGAAAGCAGCACTAATAATAAAAGGCGTTTTAGCAAAATAAGTTAAAGCAATATATTTAAATAAAAATTTACTATAGTTATTATATAATAAATATTTTAAAGTTATAAAGTATAAAAAAATGCTATTTAAAAACGCAAAAGCTAAATTTATGTTAATATTATTATATATAAGCAGCGTTATAACAGCTAAAATAATATATAAAAATAGCTTTTTATAAAAAGCTTAGCTATTTAACTATAAACTTTTTGCTATAAAGCTTAAAGTTATGTAATGCTTTAACTGTTATAAATATAGTTATATAGCTAAATATTACTGCAAAAACTTAAAGTATAGCTATTGTTTAGCTTTAAAGCACTAAAAAAATAAAAAAAGCTGTTTAATAAAAACGCAAAAAATAAAGTAAAAATGTATAAACTGCAGAAAAACATATATAGTATAAGATAAAGCTTGCTAAAAAGGGGTTAAACAAAAAAACAAAGCAAAAATAATATATATGTTATAATTTAAAAGCTTTTAAAATGCTAAAAAAGCAGCAATAACAAGCAAAAAAATAAATAAAAATAGTTTAAAAATATTAATAGTATTAGCATTTATAAAGCTAAATAAAAAAGAATTACTAGTAAAAAAACAGCAAACTAATAATATAAGCAAAAACTTATTTTTATTAATTTAATAATATATAATATTGCTTTTTAAAACATTATAAGATTTAAAAGTAATATAACATATATATTATAAAACAACAGCTTTAACTATATAGCAGTTTAAAAGCTAGTAATTAATAAACATAGTAATATATATTGCTTTAGTAGTAATAGCTACTAGGTTATTTAATTAAAAAGCAAAGCTATATTATATATAAATAAAAAAATTATAATAAAAATGCTAGCAAAAAACGCTAATAAAAACTAAGCAAAAGTTATAATAAGCAGCAATAATTTAGCGGTATTTTTATAGTTAATATATTTGCTAAATTAAAAAAAAATAGTTTAGCGCAGTTTAATTTAAGAAATACGTAAAGTAAGCAAGCTAAAAAAACGCTATATATTTACAAGCAACTTTAACTTTTATTACTTATTATAAAACTTAAAAAGCAAAAAAAGCTAAAAAGCAAATAAACTGCTTAAATTTACTGCATAATAGGATTTTATGCTAGTTATTTTTTAAAAAAAAATAATTAAAACAAAGCATAAATAAAAAAGCTTAATAATAAACTTAGTATAAATATTTAATAATTTAGTTACTATTTACTAAAAGGACTTAAAGTAGCTAAGTTTTAACTATAAAGCATTAAAAGTTATAATTAATTTAAAAGTAGTTTTATAAAAATACTTAAAAAAGGCAAAAAAATAAAACTAGCTAAAATTAAACAAAAATAAAGCAGCTGCAAAAGCAAAAGCTATTATTACAAAAATATATATGTTGCATACACTTAATAAGCTAAATAATGCTTTTAATTTTTTGATTTAACAATTAGTAAAAATAGCAAATAAAACAACGCTTAAAAAAACTATAAAAAAGGAATACTAAGCACTACTTTAGTAGTTTTTAAAAGTAATTAAAACAGAAAAAAAAGCAAAACAAGCGTACTGCAAGTTTTAAAGCAAAAAAACTAAAGTAGCATAGCAAGCCTTTAAAAAAAAAAAAAAAGCTTTTAGCAATAAAATAAAAAAAACGCAAAAATGCAGCTAAAAATAAGCACTTGCAAAAGCATTTAAAAATTTTAAGTTATTATAAAGCTTAGCTAAATAAGCAAAGTTTGCTTACAAGCTAGCTTTAAAAGTTATTATAATTTTACTGCTAAAATAAACAAAAAAAAAGCTGCTTTTTGCTAATACTTTTAAAGAAAAAATAGCTTTACTAATAAAACGTTTTTTTTTTTGTACTACTAATAAACCTATTTAATATACTTAAAAAAAATTTAACTTATAATAACTATTAAAGATTTATAATTAATATTAATACAAAAAAAAAGGACATAATATTACTAATACAAAAATTAGCGTTATAAAAAGCATTAAAAAATAACTTGCTATTTAATAGTTTTTTTAAAGCTTATAAACTTGCTTTAGCAAAAAAAATAGCAATATTATATATTGCTAGCTTTTTATTAAAGTACTACTTAATACAATTTAAGCAAGCAAAAATAATAATTATACTTAAACTTAGAAAGTTAAAAAAAACTAAAAAAACAGCTAAAAAGTAGTGCTTTATTGCGCTTATTTATATAATAGAAAAAATGCTAAAAAAAAAGCTATATTACTACATAGCAAAAGTAGCTAAGCAAAAAAGTTTTTTGCTAAATAATTAAATAAGTAATAAACAAAATAAGTTAATAAATATAGGTATTAAACTAGTATTAAAAATAGCAAAAAAAGCAATTAGCAAAAAAAATATAGCGTTTTTGCTGCAGTTAAATATTGCAAAAGCTTTTAATACTATTAACAAAAAAAGAATAATATATATTTTGTAACAAAAAGGCTTTTTTTTTAAATAGTTATATAAGTAGACTTTTTTATATTAAATTATATAGTGCGTTTTTGCTTTAATAAAGCAGTGTTTTAACTAATAGTGCTAAAAGCTAAAGTTTTTTAAGGGTTTTTGCTTTTATTTTTTTTTTTTTTTTTTGTATATTTTAATACTTTATAATAACTTTGCTATATATTAAAAGCTAATAATAATTAGCTTTGCTAATAATACTAACTTTATTATAGTAAACTTAAATATAAAGCAAAATTATAAAGCTTTAAAAGTAGCATAAAAAACGTATAAAAACTAAGCAAAACAACATAAAATAAAGTTTATATTATAAAAAAGCAAATTAATGCATTTTTTTAGTAGTAAAATAGCGCTTATGCAAATAGTATACTTTTTTAACATAATAGTATATTTAAAAAATAACGTAAAGTTTTTAAAAATATAATTTAATAAAAACATAAAATAAAAAAAACATTTAGTAAAGCTTAAAAAAAAACTAAGTATTTAGTTATATATAGTAATTAAGTTATAAAACTTTATATAAAGCAGTAGTATAACAAAAGCAAAGCAAATATATGTTATAATAGTGCGAAACATTTTAGCTTATAGCGCAGCAACTTAACATAAAAACTTTAAAAAAAACAAAGCAAAAAGTATTGCTAACTTACTAGTAATAATTTAAAATAAGTGCTTTAAACGCATAGCTAAAGCTTTTAAAGCAACTAAAATAAAGCACTTAAAAACTAAAATAAAGATTTTTTTTATTAATTTATATTTTAGCAATAAAGCAATAGCTTATAAATACTACATAAAAAGCTTAGCAGTTAAAAAGTTAATTTAAAAAGCAACAAAAAAAATTAGAACTTTTATTTAAAATGTAAAAGCCTAAAGAGCTAAAAATTAAACAAAAAGCAAGCTTATAAGCAATAGTAAAAGTATAGCTAAAGAAAATCTAACGTTAGCTTTAAACTTTTAGCAAAAAAAGTAATTAAAAAAAAAAAACCTAAAATTACACTAAAAAAAAAATAAATAAACAAATAAAGCTAAACTAAAACAAGCAATAGCTACTTAATAATAGCTAAATAAAAGCTTAGCAAAAATAAAGCTTTTAAAAAATACAATAAATTATTAAAGCATAAAGCAGTTATAATAATATAAATGTATACTGGAAAAATAAAGCTAAAGGTATTCTTATATAAAAAAAAAGTTTTAAGCTTTTTTATACCTTTTTATAAATACGCAAAAAAAAAAAAAACCTTTTAGCATATAGTTTTATGTTATAACTTGCTAAAAAACAAAAAAAAGCAGCTATAAAAAAGCTTTATAGCTAAACTACTATAAACTAATAAAAACTTATAACTAGCTATAAAAAAGCTTAAAGCTGCAAGTAATATTGCAAAATAACTATTTATTACTAATAAAATAGCAATATATAATAAAGCAATTAAAATAAAAAGAAATAAAAAAAAGAAAAAAGAAGCAGAAAATAGGAAAAAAACTAGCAGAAAAAGCAAAAGCGCTTCTTTAAAGGTCTTAAAAAACAAAAAAAAAGCTTTTATGCGCTTCTTAAAAAAGCAAAAGGTCTAAAGGCTTCAAAAAAAGTTTTTTTGCCTTTTAACTATTACTTTTTGTTTAGCAAGCTAGTTAGTAAAAACTAGTTATTACAAAGTAAAAGAACTTTAAAGTAATAACGTAAATATTGTTACATAGGGTTTTTATCCGGCTTTTTGTATAGTTTTACCTATAGGTACACAGATAAAAAAACCGCGCTACAAAGCAGCACAGCGGGTTATTAATAATAATAACAAGGTTAAAAATTTAGTGCTTAATATAAGGACTAATTTTAGTAGTACTAAATTAATATTAATATTAGTACTAAAGTTTAAGTATTAAAAACTAATTTAGTAGTACTAAAAGTACTAAAAATACTAATTTTTTAGTTTTTTAAAAAGAAAAAAAAAGGTTTTCATTAATATACTTAATTAAACCTTAAGAAATAAAATTTAAAAAAGTATATTATTATATAAAACCAATGAATGTATTATTTATATTAAATTATAAATAGATTATATAATAATATATAATAAATTAAGCTATAATATATTTAAAAACTAATTAAAATATATAAAAAACTAATTAAAAATCACTTTAATTTATTAAAAAGTTAATTTTTTAAAAGTTTTTAAATAAAAAAGCTAATAGTTTATATTATTTAAAAAGAATTATTACTTAATATTTAATAATTAATTAGTTTATAATAGTTTTTATTTAAATTTAGTTTTAAAAACATAATAAAACAATATAAAACTACTTAAAACTTATTATATAAAGCATAATTATATTTATTTAATTAAAAACAATCATTGTTTTATTATTTTATTAAGTGAAAAAATATTTATTTTTTTTAATATTATTATATTTTAGTACTTTTAGTATTACTAAGCTAATATTGTATTGTATTACTCGGGCTAATAGCTTGTTAGCTATGCTAGTAGCTATTTAGTATAATACTTGTATAAATAAAAACTTTCTTTAAGGCAAAAACCATTTATACACGCAAAATATGCAATAGTTTTATAACAGATCTTATTAATTCGCTGCTTTCTTTATATAATACTCCGCTTTAAATTTTATACGCTAAGTTAGCAACGCTTCTGCTTTACATTATAAAAGTAAAAAAATTAGCGCGCTAACAAAAAAATCTTTTGTTATAATTATTATAAGTAAAAGCGCCCTTTTATTAGCCCTAAAGTTATAAGCTATAAATAATACAGTATTAAGTAAGTATTAAGCACTAATTAGCGCTATATTTATAAATTGCTTAGCGCAAGCAGTAAGCTTTAAGTTTTAATTACGCTAAAAATATAAGCTGTTTACTACACAAAAAAACTAGTGCTTATATAGCATTAGCAGCAAAAGCTAAAGCTGCTTGTTTTTATAGTGTTTAATATACTAAATTAGTTATTTATATTGCTGCACTAGCAAAAAAGCAAAGTTTTTAAACTTTTAGCTTAGCTATTTAACTTTTAATTTTTATGCCTTTAGTGCAGCAAGCTTGCAGTTTAAACTAAGCTAAAAGCAAACTAACTTTTGCTTTAAATATAAAACAACCGTAAACTAAGCAAAACTTAAACCCATAACTTTAAAAAAAGTAGCCAAGCATATGCCACTGCGCTACTAAGCCACTAAGCTAATATTTTTAATATTTAGTATTAATATTAATACTATATAATATTAAACTAACTTAATATTAATATTAAGTAATATTAAACTAATTTAGTATTAATAGTACTAAATATTAAATTAGTAGTACTAATTTTTAACCTTATTAATAATTATAACTATATATTTAGTTTTAAAATTATAGCTTATAAATTATAAAGTATTAAACTTAACTTTTAAAAACCTTTTTAAACATTTAATTTTAAAAAAATAGCAAAAAAGGCTTTTTTAAATGCAATAAAAAACTTAAGCTTAATAATATAGTTAATATATAATTTAATAAATTTATTAATTTAATAATTATATGCTTATTTTAAAACACTATAAAGCTTAACATTAAATAGTTAAATTAAATATAATAAATAAAAAAATAAAACAATAGTTATAATATATTGTTTTTAGTAATACTTTTTAAACTTAGCTAATATATAACTTTTATATTAATTTAGCATTAATAATTAATATTTGGTTATTTAAAATAGCTAAATATGTTTTTTAAAATGTTTTGTTTATTTTAATGCTATATTATTATTTATTTATTTATTAAAACTAATATTAAATATTTAATTTATTAAAAAGTTAATATTTTTGTATTAATATTAAAAATAAACAGCACTTTAAAAAATAATATATAAAAAAATAAATAACTTATATAAATTAATAAAACAAATTACTATTAATTATTTTTTATTACTAAGCTATATTGCTTTATGCTTTTTATATTCATTAATGTATATAATAATTATATATAAACAAATTTAGCTTATTATAAACCTAGTTTTATTAAAGTTTTAAACATTATTATTATAAATGCTATATTGCGTTTTTATATATATATATTGCTTAAACTACGCGTTAATAATTTTTAGATTTTTATATAATGCTTTTTAATAATTATAAATACACATAAACTACGTTTTAAGCATTTTATAATAATTAACAAAATTATAAGCTTAATGTTTACTAATTAAAAGTTTATTATATAAGTTATATAATAAATCTGCTATATTTTTTATACTATTATAACTAAAAAATAATCTTTGTTTATTTAAGTTAAAAATATACTTAAAAAAAACTTCTTTTTTAATTAAATTAAGTTTATGTTTATTAGCGTAAGTTTTGTTTTTAAAAATACGTTTGTTTATTTTAGCTTATAATATAGTGCATAAAATATCGTAAATTTTAAAAGCGCATTAAATGCTAATTTTTTTAAATAATTAAAAAGCTTAAAAAGCTAATTATATTTTAGCTTTTTTTAAATTATTAAACATATAATTATTAAGAAGTTATTACGCAATAAAAAAGTAATAAACGCGTTTTAATAAAAAGTGGCCCGTTTAATTAAATAGCTTGCTTAATTATATACCACGTTAAATATATAACGAATAACTTTTTAATTACTAGTTGTACTACAACCTAAAACATATTCTTTAAAAGCTAATTATAAAAAGATTTTAAAAATGCAAACGGTTTGTTTGTATAACTAACAGTCGTAAAAATATTCACAGTTAAAGAAACTATGCTAATAAACCAAAAAATGACCTTTTATATAAGCATAAAACGTAAATATCTCTGCGACCGTTAGTTATATAAACAAACCGTTTGCATTTCTAGAATTTTCTTATAATTAGCTTTTTAATAACTTTAGTTACATTATAGTGCAATAAGTGGTTATGAAGTTATTTAAAAAACAAGCCCATTATATATTTATAAAGCTATATGTTTATATTAATTTTTTATGTGTTTATATTAATTCTCATTTAAAGAATATATATTATTATATAAAACTATTAAAGGTATTATTTATATTTAATTATAAATAAGTTATATAATAATATATATTAAATTAAGTTATAATATATTAAAAAACTAGTTAAAATATATAAAAAACTAATTAAAAATCACTTTAATTTATTTAAAAATTAATTTTTAAAAATTTTTAAATAATAAAACTAATAGTTTATTTTATTTAAAAATAATTATTACTTAATACTTAATAATTTATTGTTTTATAATAATTTTTATTTAAATTTAATTTAAAAAACATAATAAAACATTATTAAATTACTTAAAACTTATTATATAAAACATAATAATGTTTATTAAATTAAAAACAATTATTGTTTTATTATTTTATTAAGTGAAAAAATATTTATTTTTTTTAATATTATTATATTTTAGTATTTTTAATACTTTTAATATTATTAAGCTAGTATTTTTAATATTTAATATTAGTATTAATATTAAATAATATTAAACTAGCTTAATATTAATATTAAGCAATATTAAACTAATTTAGTATTAATAATACTAAATATTAAATTAATAGTACTAATTTTTAACCTTAAAATAATTAAACAAAAAAGTTTTTTATTAAATAATAATTTATATTACTTAAATAAATAGCTTATTAGTTATACTAGTAATTATTTAATAAAACTTTATATAAATAAAAACCTTTTTTAAAGCAAAAACTATTTATATATATAAAGTATATAATAGTTTTATTATAGATTTTATTAATTTGCTGCTTTTTTTATATAATACTTTACTTTAAATTTTATATGCTAAATTAATAGTGCTTTTGCTTTATATTATAAAAGTAAAAAAATTAGCGCGCTAATAAAAAAGTTTTTTGTTATAATTATTATAAATAAAAGCGCTTTTTTATTAGCTTTAAAGTTATAAGCTATAAATAATATAATATTAAATAAGTTTTAAATATTAAATAATGTTATATTTTTTATAAATTGTTTAATATTAAGTAATAAACTTTAAGTTTTAATTATGCTAAAAATATAAGCTATTTATTATATAAAAAACTAGTGCTTATATAATATTAATAGTAAAAGCTAAAGCTGCTTATTTTTATAATGTTTAGTATATTTAGTTAAGCATTTATATTGCTTTATTAATAGATTTACTATTTTTATTTTTGGTTTAATTATTTAACTTTTAATTTTTATGCGTTTAATATAATAAACATATAGTTTAAACTAATTTAAAAATAAACTAACTTTTGCTTTAAATATAAAACAACTATAAACTAAGCAAAAGTTAAACTTATAACTTTAAAAAAAGTAATTAAACATATATTATTATATTATTAAGCTTTTTTTATTAAATAATTAAATAAAAAACAAATAACATAAATTAATAAACGTAATTATTAAACTAGTATTAAAAATAACAAAAAAAAAACAATTAATAAAAAAAACATAATATTTTTATTATAATTAAACATTATAAAAACTTTTAATATTATTAATAAAAAAATACGTTTTATAATAAAAGGGCTTTTTTTTTAAATAATTATATAAGTAAACTTTTTTATATTAAATTATATAATGCATTTTTATTTTAATAAAGTAATATTTTAATTAATAATACTAAAAGCTAAAGTTCTTTAAAAGTTTTTACTTTTATTTTTTTTATATATATATTTTAATACTTTATAATAATTTTATAGCGTACTAAAAGCTAATAATCATTAGTTTTACTAATAATATTAATTTTATTATAATAAACTTAAATATAAAATAAAACTATAAAGCTTTAAAAGTAGTATAAAAAACATATAAAAGCTAAGTAAAATAATATAAAATAAAATATATATTATAAAAAAATAAATTAATGCATTTTTTTAGTAATAAAATAGCATTTATATAAGTAATATATTTTTTTAATGTAATAATATACTTAAAAAATAACACAAACTTTTTAAAAATATAGTTTAATAAAAACATAAAATAAAAAAAACATTTAATAAAACTTAAAAAAACTAAACATTTAATTATATATAATAATTAAATTATAAAACTTTATATAAAGTAATAATGTAATAAAAGTAAAACAAATATATATTATAATTATATAAAGCATTTTAGTTTATATTGTAGTAATTTAACATAAAAACTTTTAAAAAAATAAAACAAAAAACATTATTAATTTATTAATAAAGTTAATAATTAGTTTATATTAGCTTAATATATATTAATATTAATATTAAGCTAATTTAAACTAGCTTAATATTATATTAGCTTAGTATTTTTTTTAAACTAATATTAGCTTAATATTAGTTTATATTAGCTTAATATTTTTTTTTAAATTAATATTAGCTTAATACGTATTAAATTAGCTTAGTATTTATATTAGCTTAATATTATACTAAGCTAATATAAATACTAAACGTTAATAATTTAATTAATAATTATTATTTAATAAAACGAATTTTATTGTTTTAAAGAGCTTAAAAAACTAATTATAAATACTTTTTAAAATTAAAAAAAAGCTTTATTTTAAAGGCTAAAAATTAATTTTATAAAATATTAAATATTAAGCTAATATAAATTAATATTAGCTTAATATTTTTTTTCTAAACTAATATTAGCTTAGTATTAGTTTATATTAGCTTAATATTTTTTTTCTTAAACTAATATTAGCTTAGTATTAGTTTATATTAACTTGGTATTTTTTTAAACTAATATTAATATTAACTTAGTATATATTAAGCTAATATTTAAACTAAGAATTAAATTATTAACCTTGTTTATTAATAATAATTTAAAATAAATGCTTTAAATATATAATTAAAGCTTTTAAAGTAATTAAAATAAAGTATTTAAAAACTAAAATAAAGATTTTTTTTATTAATTTATATTTTAATAATAAAATAATAGCTTATAAATATTATATAAAAAACTTAATTATTAAAAAATTAATTAAATAATTTATATTATTTAAATAAACAGTTTATTAATTATATTAATAGCTATTTAATAAAACTAATATAAATAAAAACTTTTTTTAAAGTAAAAACTACTTATAAATATAAAGTATATAATAGTTTTACTATAAATTTTATTAATTTATTACTTTTTTTATATAATATTTTGCTTTAAATTTTATATATTAAATTAATAACACTTTTGCTTTATATTATAAAAGCAAAAAAATTAATATATTAACAAAAAAGTTTTTTATTATAGTTATTATAAATAAAAGCGTTTTTTTATTAGCTTTAAAGTTATAAGCTATAAATAATATAATATTAAATAAGTTTTAAACATTAAATAACATTATATTTTTTATAAATTGCTTAATATTAAATAATAAACTTTAAGTTTTAATTATATTAAAAATATAAGCTATTTATTATATAAAAAAACTAATATTTATATAGCATTAATAATAAAAACTAAAACTATTTATTTTTATAATATTTAGTATATTTAATTAAACATTTATATTGCTTTATTAATAAATTTACTATTTTTGTTTTTAGTTTAATTATTTAACTTTTAATTTTTATGCTTTAAATATAATAAGCTTATAGTTTAAATTAAGCTAAAAGTAAACTAACTTTTGCTTTAAATATAAAGTAATTATAAACTAAGCAAAACTTAAACTTATAAATTTAAAAAAAGTAACTAAATATATTATTACATTATTAAGCTTTAATATAATAAATAATAAAGAAAATTAAAACTTTTATTAAAAACATAAAGGCTTAAAAAGCTAAAAATTAAACAAAAAGTAAACTTATAAATAATAATAAAAACATAACTAAAAAAAACCTAATATTAAACTTAAACTTTTAGCAAAAAAAATAATTAAAAAAAACTTAAAATTATATTTAAAAAAAAATAAATAAATAAATAAAGCTAAATTAAAACAAATAATAGTTATTTAATTATAATTAAATAAAAGCTAAGCAAAAATAAAGCTTTTAAAAAAATATAACAAGTTATTAAAATATAAAATAGCTATAATAATGCAAATATATATTAAAAAAATAAAATTAAAAACATTTATATATAAAAAAAAAGTTTTAAGCTTTTTTATCCCTTTTTATAAATATATATAAAAAAAAAACCCTTTTAGTATATAGTTTTATATTATAATTTATTAAAAAACAAAAAAAAACAGCTATAAAAAAGCTTTATAATTAAGCTATTATAAATTAATAAAAATTTATAACTAATTATAAAAAAGCTTAAAGCTATAAATATTATTATAAAATAGCTATTAATTATTAATAAAATAGCTATATATAATAAAGCAGTTAAAATAAAAAAAAAAGTAAATAATAAAAAAAAACTAGCAAAAAAAATAAAAGCGCTTTTTTAAAAGTCCTAAAAAATAAAAAAAAAGCTTTTATATACTTTTTAAAAAAACAAAAAGTTTAAAAGTTTTAAAAAAAAGTTTTTTTGTTTTTTAACTATTATTTTTTTTTAATAAACTAATTAATAAAAACTAATTATTATAAAGTAAAAAACCTTTAAAGTAATAGCGTTAATATTATTATATAAAGTTTTTATTTAGCTTTTATATAGTTTTATTTATAAATATATAAATAAAAAAACCGCGCTATAAAATAACATAACAAATTATTATTAATAATAATAATATTATTATATAACGTTATTTATAAGCGAGTTGCGCATTTAAGCGAGTTGCGCACTTTTTTAATTAATGCGTACACTTTATTTTTGTCGCGTAATAACTTTACAATAAAACAATGTTTGTAGAATCTAAAGAAGCTAAAATTTTTCTAGCTATTTAAGCTATTTAATTATCTAAAAAAATTAGCATTTAACGTGCTTTTAAAATTTATAATGTTTTATTTTTAACAATACGCAATTGTATTAAAGAACGCACTGCAAAAAACAAAACTTGCGCTAATATGCATAAACTTAATTTAATTAAAAAAAACATGCTTTTTAATTATATTATTGATTTAAATAAGCAAAAATATTCTTTTTTTTATACTACTATAAAAAATATAGCTGATTTTTTATGTAATTTATAAAACGTACTGCTTATTAGCAAGCATTAAGCTTATAACTTTGTTAATTGCTATAAAAAGCTTAAAACGTAGTTTATGCGTGCTTACAATTATTAAAAAGCATTATGCAAAGATTTAAAAATTATTAGCGCGTAGTTTAAGCGTTATATACGTATAAAAACGCAATATAGCATTTTAAATAAAAATGTTTAAAACTTTAACAAAACTAAGTTTATAATAAGCTAAATTTGCGCATATATAATTGTTATACGTGCTAATTAATATAAAAAGCATAAAGTAGTGCAGCTTAGTAATAAGAAATAATTAATAGCAATTTGTTTAATTAATTTATGCGGTTTATTTATTTTTTTATATATTATTTTTTAAAGCGCTTTTTACTTTTAGCATTAGTATAAAAATATTAACTTTTTAACAAATTAAATACTTAATACTAGTTTTAATAAATAAACAAATAATAATATAGGATTAAAATAAATAAAACATTTTAAAAAATATACTTAGCTGTTTTAAAAAAGCATATATTAGTTATTAGTGCTAAACTAGCACAAAAGTTATATATTAGCTAAGTTTAAAAAGTTTTACAAAAAATAAAACATTATAACTATTGTTTTGCTTTTTTATTTGTTGCATTTAATTTAGCTACTTAATGTTAAGCTTTATAGTTTATTAAAGCAAGCGTATAGTTATTAAATTAACAAATTTATTAAGTTATATATTAATTACATTATTAAGCCCGAGTTTTTTATTGCGTTTAAAAAAGCTTATATTGCTACTTTTATAAAATCAAACATTAAAAAAAGTTTTCAAAGGTTAAAATTAATGCTTTATAATTTATAAGCAGTAATTTTAAAGCTAAATATATAATTATTATTACTAACGTTAATTCTTAATACTGTTAACTTGCTTAAACTTTAAGTTTTTTATACGCTAAAAACTGCTAAAAAAGTAAGCATGCAGTTAACTTTTATTAAAAGTTAAATCTTTAGTTACTAAAAAAGCTTCTTAAAGCTAATTTTAAGCGCTATTAACTAGCTTACAAAGTTAAATCAAATGTTAGCGTATTAATTAACCTTTATAAGCAATAAAAATTAAAAGCTTTATAAAGCAAATAAAGCACTTAGCAAGCGCTAAAAAAGTAAAAAAAGGCGCTTATAAAACGAAGATAGTTTTATTGTAAAAAATACAACTAATTTAATTGCTTAAAAAAATGCGCAAAATTTAGTACGGTTGCAAACGTTAAAAAATTGTAATAATAGTAAACTAAGTTTACTGCGCTAGCAACGTTGTAAATAATGCAGCAAAACTAGCTACAATTCGAAAACTTGTAATAAAAATATAAAAATAAGTAATAAAATAAAATCGGATTAATTTTTAATAATATTTGCTTTAGTTGTAAAGTTATTAAGAATTAAACATTAAAGTGTAATAAAAAGTACATAACTCGCTTAAATACGCAACTTGCTTATAAATAACGTTATTATATTTTTACTTTTTAAACCTTTAAATTATTTATATGTTTTAAATTATTTTAAAATTTTAATTTTATGCGTTTATTTATAATTAACTAAGCGCTTAAAATTATAAAGTATATAATTAACCTTTTTAAAAAAAATTAATTATATTAAACTATTATATATATTTTTTTTTAATTTTTAATTTTATTGTTTTACTTTGTTTTATTTATTATAATAATAATATAAGGTTTTTTTTTTTATAATATATAAAATCTTTAATTATATAAAGTTTTTTATTTTTATTACTTTATAATATAAAAAAGCTTTAATTATAAAGCTTACTATATTTAATACTTTTTAAAAAATATATAAAGTAACTAAAGCTTTATATTTAACGTTAAAGATAATTAATTAATCAATTAATTAATTAAGCTATTCAAGATATATTAATGGACCCCGGAGGTTAAGAAGTCCCGAACCAATTATATATAAACTCAAGGACAGCCACCATGCTCAGCAACAGCCCTAATAAAGGCATAGACCTTTGCAGCCATAACAGATTATTGTATTCAGAATAGAGAGTCAATATCCCAGTTCCAAGCCCTGACACCAGCCCTTGTTATCTGGTGTATACGAGGATTGCCCAATTGATGAGACAGATTCCTCTAAGGCTGCCGTCCCATTCAACATTAACCCCGTATAATGCCTAGTTCTGCTTCATGAAGGTGAAGAGATATATAAGTGTGATTATGTTAATGTTGATGCATATCATAAAGGTAGTTAAGCTAATGATGCCAGACCACGTAGTAAACAGCACGAGTATACCCGCATAAACAGCTCGTAGTTGCGCACCAGTTAAAGTAAGTCCCATATTTCCCACTCCATACTGTGTTAATCGGGACATATCTACGATCGAGGTAGTCGTGATCCAGATAGTATGGCTATAGCTGATTGTATCCTGGATAGCGGTGCAGTTTACTGGGTCGGTGGCTAAATACAAGCATTCTTTGAATTAACAATTTCTAAAGAACGGAAATTCTGCGGTTTAAGGCTTAAATACTGTGTTGTTTGTCCTGATGAACTAGACGATCAAAACAATGTTAACAACTGTATCTCCAAGGAACATGAAGAATATTGCCGTGAAGCTTTTCAAAAGGAGTACGCAAGGCTAGAAATTCCCCCCTCCCCCTATCTTCGGGTTGGAAGTCTGGAGAATTCACAGTCGAGCTCATCGCTAACAAAACTATAAAAGGTCATTCTAATACGGCAGGATCCTGAGATCTAGGACCGAGAGAGACTACTTGTGGATCAACATAGTTATTAGCAGAGGACGTCTCAATATGTTTGAAAGGATAATCAGGGCCATCTCACGGATAGCGGACTGGATGATTCTTTCATGGGCAACATATTTACAGAAATGGCAATGTTTTATAAGAAGAGGGGGGGGGGGGGGGTGACATAACCATGCTACCTATACAAAAAAACGGCAATAAAAAGACTTTCAACATTCTAGAAAATCCGCTTCACTTGACCATGTTCTAGATAGAAGGAGATACGGAAGTGTTATTACAGGTAGCAAATATTATAGTGCATGTAAATCTTTATACCAATAGCATAACGAAACTACCGTAATGCTCCCTTCGATTGCAATTCCTCTGCATTAATATTGTCTGCCAATTTGATAGTTCATGACGCTCCCCACGTGCGTGTTGGTCCCATCTAGCTAGGCAAGCATTTCCATACCCTAGTGTATGCTGTTCGAGAACAGAATGAGGCTTATATTCCTTGTCACTTGACATTTTCTGTTTCGTGGGGTTAAGGTTACAATGATAGGTTATAAACAGCAATGAACTCTACACGCTGAATTACAGTGCAGTGGTTGCAAGGCCGTGTATTGGTAAGCGCCAAGCTAAGATACTTGATGATATAAGTGCGTTCCCGAAAGATTCAATTCAAATGTGTCTAGTAAGCTTGATTGGATGATATTTCAAACCTGACCGTCTGAAAACAAAGTTGAACTTACGAGCTACGGGTACGGCCTGAAGCACAAATGCTCTATTTCGGCAACCAGCGGCATTTTAGAGTAGTCCACCTTGAGAATTACAGGGTCATGCTTAGGAGATGGGCATAGTTAATATTTAGACAATTCATCATTACGGATAGCCCAGATATAGTGTTGTCGCGCAGGTACGAGAGGCCTGCTGCGCCGCAACCCCCTCCCTCTCCCTATTTCCTAGACCTCAGATTCCCCGGGTTAGGTTTCGCGTGCTTCCTCGTTGTGTGGAGGATGTGCATGTTGTTGGTCGAGATGGGGACCCTGAACAAAGACATCCCTAAGCCATGTGATGTCGTCCTTGTCCGAGCCATATCTTGCCTCAAAATTTGAGACGTGTGGCATTCAACTGCTTCGGCAAGGGCCTCGATTCGTCCCAAATGCTCGTCGATCCAGTAGCAGTACAGGTCATGTATGCAGGCGGCTTGCTGGGAGTTTCCCGGCTCGCCCGCCTAGCTTCCCCATTTATAACTCTTTTCAAATTCATGTAATCCATTACGGCGAGGCCACGGACTTTAACCAGATCCGGATAGCGCATGTATGAGAAGACGACTATAGACTTGCGATGATTCTGTCGGGCTTTGCGGTTGGGTTCCACATTCTTTGAGGGAAGCCTTGTGACTAGTGACACTGCTGACCTTATCTACCTACAGTATGTAGGTACTCTATCAGGGTTGGTTCGCCTGTATCCAACAAATATCCCACATTTCACCTGAGGCAATGAAAACCTAACGGTGAAAACCTGCTTCTACAGTCTCCGAAAGCTAATGACGGTGCTTGAATTGTGGATAGTGAAATATCTCACTTTAGCACACTATGATGCTACTTGCCACCCTGGCATACATATTCGATATGCGCACACAGATACTACGAATGGGTCCCTGTTCCGAAATCTTCACTTCAAGAACTCACTTTCGGAATTTTGCGAAGTATCTCGAAATCTCCGCTTATGTGGTGGCTTTCGTGATTCATCATTACTGTTTTCTTTGCTGCATCATAATTAGCGGGTACCTAGAGGTTACCATTAGTGTTACTGAATCAGATATGGAGATTCATATATCTCACCGTGGATTGCGTTAATGAAGTATCGCGAAATAAGAAATATATTGGATTCAGGTTTTCCTGCTGGCTTTTGGATTGAATGTAGTCGTCCCGGTCCGCGGCGGCAGTAATTCTCTGTCGTGCTTCTCTACTCCCTTATCACCAAGTTTGGGCTGGTGCACTTGCCGCTGTGGCGCGTGTACGAGCTCCTCATGAAAGTTACCCGCGAGATTGTGTGCGAATCGATGAGCCAAGTTCACAGTTAATTCCTTATAGCCGTAGTAGTGATCGCCACATCTACTCTCCTATATCAAATTCCGAATATGCGCTTACCCCGTGTTTATGACACATTTCATGAGCTACGATAGACTTGCTAGCGAGAGAACATATGGTCAACATTTACCTTGCGAAGGTAGCTCCTTTATGTGTAGTGGTATATTAGGTATTGAGTTGCCTGTTTATACCCCGCAGTTTAGAGCCCGGATGGACCGGGATGGTGTTGCCCTGATCTTTGGAGCTTGAACACTTATGGTTCAGTAACATACAACGCGTCTTTTTACCCAAATCAAAGTTCACAGTGCCCGTGGTCTTGAAGCCCTGATTCTTTTGGCAGCGAATACTAATCCTCAGCCTGCTAAAGATCGTTAAACCACAGCACGTCATGAACGTGCCACTGTTTAATCACAACTCACAATTGGAATAAGGACCTCGTTAACTACAGTATCCATTATGTTACGGTATGCCGGCTTGTAGGATTTCCGCCATATCTTCAGTATATTGTAGTGTGTAGAAGATAAGCTGTCTATCGAACTGGCTTGAGGTATGTATTAAGTACTACGATATAGTGAATTGGGTTAGTGGGATCAAACACGGGAAAATCAGCAGCAGGTTATGCAACAAGTGTTCAAAAGAAAAGAAAATTTAAGTAAGGTAGATGTGCCCTTTATAAATAATCGTATTACATGATGATGCTCATGAACGTATGACGCTCACACTCGCGGGCAAGTTTATATGCTCCCATCCCAAGCTACTGCTAGATGATCCTACTCCTCACTCTCTGCTATACGCGAAATGACCAGGCGTTTCAACCGGGAAGCTCGATTGGAACCTGGTCCCCGGTGAGTTCTTGTGCGCGGCTCTTTCGGTACGGACTATATGACTTAGGCGACGTCTTTGGGACCGGTGCGACCGACTTCGTTTCATCGCTCCCATCAAGTTCGGTGGGACGTTCAGTTTCTCCAGTTGACGTTGCCGCTAATCGTCGCCGTCTTCTGAAAGCAAGCCATGCCGCCACTGCCGTGATGATCACTGCGGCAGCTACTCCAACACCGACGCCTGCCGCGGCGCCACTTGATAGTCCGCCTGATGTTGTGGGGTGTGATGTTGTTGAGGATGTCGTGGTTGAAGATGACGTTTTGTGTGTTGTCGAAGATGAAGATGTCGTCGGGGTTGATGTTGCGCTTGATTGGGATGTATAATTGAACCCATTTGCCGGCACATTAAAGAGGACAGGCAACGCTTCGGGCGCATCCAACTTAAACGTCTCGTTCGTCGGATTTGCACAATCAAGGTTGCCGTTTGCATCCGACTGGCAGCAAGCCCAAAGGCTCCTATCAGCCAGATATGTTACGTCCGGCCTAAGCTGATCGCCTACGCATGCGCATCTGCAAATTAGCCACGCGTTCAAACACAATATACACGAGCATCATTGAATAGATGGAACATCCTGTTTGTGAGCAACTCACCGCATAAGTCTTTACACGCATCGTCTTGAAAGGTCTTATCTGTACAAGCTGCAGCATAGTATCCGCTGCCGCCGCCCAACGAGTGGGTAAACGAGCAGATACCACCACTAAGACAAGTGTCTCCCCAGGCACAGCACTGGACCGCGGGATTGGTATTGTTCACGGGCCCACAGGGAAAGTAATGAGGCTCAGAATTAAGGTTGTAAGACGTTAGCTGGCCGCCGACGTAGTTGAAGCAGTGCGACGACATGGCCTCTAAGAGCTATTCCAAGGGGAAACGCCAAATAAGGCGAAGATACGCTACGCCGTGGGCTTGAGACGTGATTCTTATACTGTACTCGTGCCAAGCAACCGCACGTGGTCCGGCTCTCGCCCCATACAACATACCTTTCTTGCCTGTGATGTAAGTCTGCGGCGCAAGTTAGAATGTTGGTTCGTTGTGCATCACGTCCGACGCCTCAGACAGGGGTCTGGCGCCGTATTCAGGGGGCACAACGCCTAACACTGCACTCGTATTCCGACAATCCTTGAACTCAACGTTCTCATGGAAATACTCATGTGCTTTACAGTATCAGTTGATGAGTACAGGTAAATCAATATCTAGATATTCCATTGCGAAACTATAATATGTTTTTTCATAAATGATCTATTGTAGGTACGATACAGTCACGACAGGCTAGTTTAGCTCAACTTCGTCCTAACTATTTATAGAGATTAAGCTCCACATAGTTCGACCTGCCTAGGTAAGTATCGGCAAACTCACACGATGTGTCAGGGGCTAGCAGGGGACGAGAAGAGACTTTAAATGTGGAGAGGCAGTCTAGTATTTTCTCCGCAGTATACCTATAAAGGCCTGGTTCCTCACTCCATTTCAGGGGTACATCATATGGTCTGCGCATCTTCGCACTATCTGTTACTATCCTATTATTATACAACACACACTTCACGACGCAGAAAATTCTGGTCACATCAAATGCTTCCAGAGTTGATGGTACCTTAAGCGAAATAAGCCGGCCAGCCACGGCGGTTAATGAAGGCGAAACCTGTGCGACTGTCACACCGCCACAATAAGCCCCTCGCCTTTGATGGCACCCGAAGTGCCAGAGCCGATGAGTGTAAGTCGCAACAATGGGCATCTCGTTTGAATCACAGCTGCCTTTGATAGTGTCCTGTCCCCCGGAGCATTTATTCGTAGCTCTGTAGGCGGCGGTGGTAGTGGTGGACATAGCAAAGTCAAATGTTTTAGTCAAGACGATAACACGAGGCGTTGAGCCCGCGAGATACGAGCTCAACCTAGGCGAGAAATAAGTCAAGTAGAAAGGCAAGCGAAGGCCTGTCACGAGAGTCTTTAGCTTACTGGGCGTTGTTTGTAGGTGTCACTGTAGTTCCAGTAGGTGTGACACCTTGGGCAAAACCATAGGCTATTCCAACGACACTGGCAGCGGAGGTGGAGCCTATGAGCAGCAGAATAGACAAAGGGTTAATGAAATGCATGACGAGATCTATCCAGTTAAAAAATAAAAGAGAGAAAAAAAGGGACAGGTCTTAAGGATAGTGACTATATACATTAGTTTTTTACTTAGTGCGGTGAAAAAGTAAAGGGAACTGTTAGATATAAGGGATTATATCTTAAGCCAGATTATTTAACTAATGGGTATTTAAAGGTAAACCTACTCCGATGCAGGGGTATAAAGCGTGCTGCATTAAGTATTTGTGGGCCTTCGTGGGCGTGGGCGCAGTTCAGGCGCAGTAACGCTTGAGCTTATCTCAGGTGCCTCAGACTAGAAACATAGAACAGCGGGCTGCGCCTGCTGCAAGCTATAACTTACTTTTTTTAAGAGCTTATGTAAATGTATTTATAAGTTTAAGGCCTACGTTTTATATATTTTAGTTTAAAGCACTTTTATTAATTTTTAAACTAAAGTTTATTTTATGGCTAAAGGTTTTCTGCATTACGGAGTAATAAAAAAAAAAACCTTATATTAACGTTAAAATAAGTAAAACGAAGTAAAACAATAGAATAAAAGATCAAGGACAAAGGGAAAGAGAAAACGCAATGGCCTAATGCGGTTAGTTTCTCCGAGAAGGGTTAATCATGTACCTTGCAATTCTAAGCGCTTTGGTTGGTTGAAGATAAGCGCACAATATTTTTGAACGCTTTAGCCACAACTGAGCCATAGATCCAGCCACAGACCTAGCCATACAAACCTAGCCATACAAACCCTTCCATACATATAGACCAAGCCATACAAACCAAGCCATACAGACCTAGCCATACAGACCTAGCCATACAGACCAAGCCATACGGACCTAGCCATACGGACCTAGCTATACAGACCTAGCCATACAGACCCTTCCATACATATAGACCAAGCCATACAAACCTAGCCATACAGACCAAGCCATACGGACCCTTCCATACATATAGACCTAGCCATACAGACCCTTCCATACATATAAACCAAGCCATACAGACCTAGCCATACAGACCTAGCCATACAGACCTAGCCATACAGACCAAGCCATACGGACCTAGCCATACAGACCTACATATATATAGCCCCTTCCGTATGGCTAGGTCTGTATGGCTAGGTCTGTATGGCTAGGTCTGTATGTATGGAAGGGTCTGTATGGCTAGGTCTGTATGGCTAGGTCCGTATGGCTAGGTCTGTATGGCTTGGTCTGTATGGCTAGGTCTGTATAGCTAGGTCTGTATGGCTAGGTCTATATGTATGGAAGGATCTGTATGGCTAGGTCTATATGTATAGAAAGGTCTGTATGGCTAGGTCCGTATGGCTAGGTCTGTATGGCTTGGTTTATATGTATGGAAGGGTCTGTATTGCTAGGTCTATATGTATGGAAGGGTCCGTATGGCTTGGTCTGTATGGCTAGGTTTGTATGGCTTGGTCTATATGTATGGAAAGGTCTGTATAGCTAGGTCTATATGTATAGAAAGGTCCATATAGCTTAGTTTATATGTATAGAAAGGTTTATATAGCTATAGCTAAGTTTATATAGCTAAATAAAATAAATAAAATAAATAAAATAAATAAAATAAATAAAATAAATAAAATAAATAAAATAAATAAAATAAATAAAATAAATAAAATAAATAAAATAAATAAAATAAATAAA